>SCDY01000618.1:0-85056 GCA_004143825.1 Drosophila micromelanica
AGTACATGCTTTTTTCCAAAAAATTGAAAAACAATTTTTTTTTTAAATTGCATCTATTTTGAATGTTGAATCAATATATAGGACAAATCATGGAAAAAGAGTCTTCAAACATGAAAATCGGGTTAGTTTTGACAAAGTTATGGAAGTTTGAAATATGGGAGCTACGGGTCTGAGAGCCTTACATGTCAAAATTTATGCCAATTTTGGCAAAAGGCTCACTAGCCTTTCTAAATCGCAGAAGCGCAACTGGTTGCATTTTAGTTATTTTTTTTTAGCTTTTTATTGAATGGGTCATTTGTATTTGTGTTTACATTTGTTTACCTCTATATTACGTTTATTGATTAGCTGCGATTTGGAGCTATGTCGTGTCGTTTGCACTGGGGCGCTGGTACACTTGAATCTAGCCGTAGGTTGCCATTATCTAAGCAAAATCCAATTAAGCTTTATCGCCTCAAATTAATCAAAGCGCACGCAACAGCTGAACACAATAGCTAAGCAAACAGAATCGCGTCCAAGTCAATATTAATCAAATCGCAGCGCCTTAAGTTGAATGCAGCAAAAGCAAACTTATCGACAGATCGCCGTGCATACCCCTAATGCACCCGTTCTCCCCTCCAACTGTCATTCCACTTGAGGACATTATTTAGCTGAGATTGAGATAATTGTTTACAGATAGAGATAAAGGTAAAGGTGCTTGATTCATTGAAATTGTTGTTTGCCCGCAATTTGTTTTGATTTTCAAATTTTCAATGTTGAACTTTTGTATTTTTTCCAAAAACGTTTCTATTTAACTTGGCTTGTTGTTGATTTAGTCTCGTCTAAAGTGCCTGCTGTGTGTTGGCTAGGAGGGGAGCGGGGGGTTGGTTGGTTGTCATTTCGTTTGATTTTGATCATGCTGACCAATATTTGCATTGCGGTTGTTCTAAAAATTTTCATGTGGCGTTGGCAACTCTGCTCTCCGGTTGCCCACTTCCGGGCATTCGCCAGTTTCCGCTTTTCATGCAATTAATTTAATTATGTGGTCGCAGCCAACTTTGCCGAATGGGTGGTGACCCATGTGTTCTCTCTCCCTCCCACTCTCGCTCTCTTTCCTATTCACATACACAGCCCACATTCTCATTAAACGTTTTTGTTTTTACTGGGACTACAAACTTGTTCCAGCTTTTGTGGTGCGCACTAAATGAGATGCTTTTAGCCGTTAATGAAAATGTGCAAATTGAGTTGTCCAGCCATAAGTTTATATATTAATATGTATATATACATATATATATTTATATTATATATACGTGTTGTTTTTATCTACCTATATAGGTTACTGTGATGCACTTTGCTCGGCAGGTGGCAGAATAATAAAAGCAACCTGACAACTAATTAGTTTTTATACAAATGTGTTAAGAGTGTATTTTAAAGATGGGCAATGCTGCATTTTCACTGCAGCTTTAAATTAAAAATAATTAAACAAAATTGAGCCAAGGCAAAAAAATAAATTTTTAAATTTTTTAAATTTTTATCACATTAATTTAATATTTTAGCTAATTTGAACTTCAAGTATAATAATATACTATACATCAATAGCATTAATAAACCGCAATTAACGTGATTTGATTCCGTTAACTAAAAATGTGCTTAAATCTTATTTAATATTAAATATGTTGATCTAATTGATTAAAATTTTTGAGGCGATTTAAATTGAAGCATAATTGAAATAAGCAAATAGATTTCAAAAGGCAACACACGCCAAACTGCAAACGCCGATATCCCCAGGGGAGTGTCAGCCGAGAACAGGGACAGACAACATGCGGCATAGAACGAGGCCGAGCACACAGACCAAGACCTTTCAATAGAGTAGAGCAAACAAAGTCAAGTGGTGCACGGAGCACAGAGAACTGTGGCCGTGTTTGCTGAATAGCCACATGGCAAAAAGGCAGATCAGCGTTTTGGATTTGGCACAGGTCAGGTAGGGCTGAACAATTGTAATTGGCTGTGTCTATGGCTAGATACCCTCTAAGACACTTGACCAATTCCGAGCAGCGGCGCTGATAATGATACAAGACATATCGATATAGATAGCCGTGGTATCTTTTTAATTAGGGATTTGTCAAACAAAACGGCAACAGAGTGTCGGCAAACACCGGACAACCTCATCGCCGCATCGCCGCATCCCCATCGCAATCGCCAATTGTAGTCTCTGCTCTGATCGCGATAAGCGATAAACACGGCTGTCAACATTGTTCGGCGGCAACACCAAAGACTCCGGTTACGGCTATAGCTACGATTCTATTACGGCTATTACTCAGCGGAGGCAGCGCGGCAGAGCGAGCACGCTATTTTTAGTCCCCACTTGGCTCACCCGCTCACATCAGCAGCCGCATCGATTTCAATACAGTGAACACTCTAAAACCAGAATTTTCTAATATTTTAAATCACCCAAACGAATTTAAATTCGTTTTGAATGGAACTTTATTCTCTTATCATTCACTTTAATTGTTTAGTTGTATATACATACATATAAAATTCATTTAAAACAGAATTTTCTAAAATTTTCGAATCACCTAAAGGAGTTTATATTTTTACTGTACATTCTTTTTAAATGGAACTTTATTCTTTTATTGTCCATCTAAACCGCTTTAATAATTTTTTTTATGAATTATAATATATATATATGCATACAATAGTTCATTAAAGACTTTTTCGACTTTTTTTCAATGCAATTTTAAAGCTTTTCAATAACACTTTAAAGTGGAAGAATTTTGTCAAATCGATACATTTTAAATTAACTGAAAAACACTTTTGCCGCGCAAAGCCGGTTTATAAATGCTTTTTTCAAATTTTCTCATGATCAAACGAATGAAACATAATTTTTGTCATAATGGAAAATCCCTTTTGAAATTTTATAACTTTTTCACAATTTCGAATTTAATTTTTTTGAGTGAACACTGTATTTGTTTATTTTCTTTGTCAAAACGCGAGCTCGCAGCTCACAGGCTGAAAGTCAAGCGCTGGTTGTTGTTTTTTTTTTGTTTTCCTTTTATCTCTTATCATTGAGAAATTTACAAATCGATACTCGGCGTATCTTGTTGGATGGCGTGTTTTCTTGACGGCATTGGCTGCGCAGCCCGTTTGAAGATGCCGTGACGCGTGTGGGCCGGGAACTACGGCTGTGGGGGCTGGGGTTGGGGTTGGGGTTGGGTTTTGGTGCTGCATCAAATTCTGGTTAACGGAATGGGAATGGGGATGGGGATGGTGCGACAATCAGTGCCACATCCGATGCTGATACCGACGCGATATAAAGAGCCAAGCATGGAATTTATCTATTGATTTGTTGAGTGTTTCTTTTGCCTTTCGCTTTGTTGGCATCAGTATCAGTTAAATCAATTAAGGCTTTCAAGTGGAACTTTTTGCCGATCGCCGTGCGACATGGTTACCAATGTTATGGGCATAGCTATCGTTATCGATATCGATATCGTAACCCATTGCCATACGGCTCTAAGTTACCACATGTGTGTGCTTTTGTGTGTATTTTTGTGTGTGTGTGTGTGTGTGTGTGTGCACTTGTAACGTGTTCTCTAGTCGCTTTCAATTACCTCAAGTGGTAAATGTGGTTATTCCATTTAATCAGGGGTGGGGCACGCTAAACATTGACAGCTAATGTGTCAGCTTTTTTTGTTTTTCCCCAATACTAATTGAAGTGCGCTTTTCGCCGCCCCAAGGTTGTCCCCCCAGCAAACTAACTGTGATTGATACTGAAATCTCTTACAGTTCAGTTAAAAGAAAAGAATTTCAAAAAACCAAGAGAAGCTTAAATCAAAATGTATATAGATATAATTTAATTTATTACAATATATGTATGTGTTTTTCATATTCAGAAGACAAATGGTTTCGTTCAATATTCAATATTCTAATTGTAGTTTTTGAATTTCATTTTTTTAACTCTTTTGTAATCAAAGTTTATAAATCAAAAATTTTAAATTTTTTGTATTTTTCTTTGAAATTCTTATATTAGTATCATAAACATTAATTGTTTTGTAGTAAAAATAAACTTTTATTTTTGCAAACTTGAAACATTCAGATCTAAACACTACAAAATGTGATTTTTAAATTATAAATTACATTACTTATTTTAAAAATAGAAAAATTTAAAAATAATTTTTCTTTATGATCCCGACATTTATAAAGATAACCAGCACATGATATTCAATATATATTTTCCTTTTTACAAATGTTATTTATAAATTTATTGCAATTAACTTTTTGATGAAATTAATCATTAAGTTTTTCATTAATTTAATTATATTATTTTTTTATTTTATTTATTTATTTCAATTAACTTTTTGATAAAATAAATCATTAATTCTGATTTAATTTTATAAACATTTATTTTATGAATTTCTTCACTCAAATATCATTTAAAAATGTTCTATTAAATAAAATCTCAGCTTTAACATGTAAATAATAACATTTACCCTTTTGTTACAACATATAAAATTTATTTAACTTACACTCTGCTATATACTGAGTTATATATGTTATATAGAAAACACACACACAAAAGAGAAATGCATTAAAAAAAGGTGGAACATAAAAATCAAGTAAAAACCCAAAAATTAGCGCAGGCGCATTTGGTAGCCGCTTGCAACGAGAGTTCGGCTGAGAGCTCCAATGGCACCGCCAGGCGTTTTACGCAGCCCCACCCTGTCGCCGAGTGCTCCGCGCCAGCCCTCCAACCCTTCAACCCCCTGGGGCAGCATTGGCAATGTCAATACTTGAGCCAAGCGAATGGCAGCACTTCAGTTCGGCTATGTACATATGCACACTCTGTAGCCGATTCCCAGCAAGGATAATGCTGACTCACACACACATTTGGTTGTGGCTTTAATCAAAATGCTGGCAGCCTGAATTGGTTGGCTGTTGGCCAAACAGACAGCAGACGTTGCTTTTTATGTGTTATATAGCTAAATATATATATGTGTGTGTGTGTGTGTATGTATGTATATATATGTCACCCCTTCACAGCCCGCCCATGTCGCAGGGTGATAAGCCAGGACCAACACTTGGAGGCTGCCTCAAGTGCCGGCAAACTGGGAAACTGGGTAGACATCAACCGAAAAACGGAAACGTCAAGTTGACGCTCTGCGCCGGAAGTGCTCAGCACGATAGAGAGGACAATGCCGTTGTGGCTGTGCTGCTGGTGTCGCCGAATCCTTCTCAGCATTACCCAGCCAGTTCAGCTAGTGGCCTTCATTCAGCTGTTGGGTGGGCCTGGGGTTTTTCACATTATGCGTTTAATCAACAATAAAATCTGAAATCAAAACTTAATGAATGTCCTTTTGTCATTATGCCAACAACGAAAATCATCACGATGATGATGATGATGTTGAGACCCAGAGCTGCCTGATGGCACCGTTGATGGCCCGTTACGGCCCGGCCCGTCCCAGCCCGGTCTGTGAGCCACGATGATGACGAGGCTGACGGCAACGACCGTTTACGCCGCTGATGTTGGCACATTGAGTAATAACAATAATAAGTGGAGGCCACTGTCAGCCACACACAGTTGCACACCCAAGTGGACACTGGGGGCTGGGGCTGGGGGATCGGGTCGTGCTCCGTTCGTTGGTCCATTTGCCATGTGCGTGTTTTTTTTGCGCCTGCTCTTAAAGTTGAAAATTTCCACACGTTATATTCCATGTCGCGGTTGTGCCCGCCCCCATTTCCTCCTACTACTCCGGTTTGTCTCGCGAATGAAAAAAAAATATGAAAAGCAAGACAACGTTCGCCTGAAGGAGCTTTAATAAAATTATTGATTTTCCCTACGTTGGCTTCGCAGCCGGTGAAGTGCTTCAGCAATTTTGTTTTTTTTTTTGTTTTGTTTAAATAAGTTTAGGTTCTTGGTGAGTCGATTTAAAAAGTTTTAGAATAATGTTAAACATAAATTAAATGATTTAAATAATTTAAATATATAATTTCTTTGCCTATATTAGTTGAAAAATGCTAATTGCGAAAAGTTGCAAAATTTGCTAACTAGTATTTTATTATAAACTACATAGATATCTTATAAAATTTTTAAATTTGCTTTCTAAAAAGTGTTTAAATATTGAAGAATGATTAAATTAAATTAATTTAAAGTACAAAAACATTTTTTAAATTTTAATTAATTAGCTAAATTAGCAGCCTTCCACATTATTTACACATAGTTTAGTTAATTTTTGTTTATTCATAGCCAATTTCCATATTTCCATTCTTGTTAAGAAGGTCACAAAATAACATTAGGCCAATACTTAGGAATTGTGAAGTAACCAAGCATAATAAGCTCTGTAATTATTCAAACATGCTCCGATTTCATATGTAAATATGTGCATACCTATAAAATTCAAAGAACAGCAAAGATTTAGAGCTTGAATTTTGCCAAAGCCCTCCCAGAGAGTCGCAGCAATGCCTCACATCTGCGGGTGGGAGAGGGGGGCGCAATGAGGCTGTTAACTAAGTGGAAAGACAACGACGTCGTCGTCGGAGGCGATAAAACCGCAGCCAAGAAAGAAACAACTTAGAACAAGCAGCGCAAGCACTCAGCACAGCAACAACAACAATAACAAATACGACAGCACACCGAAGCGAAAAAAAAAAGATGAAGTCTTGGGCAAAGGCAAAGCTTAGCCAATCAGCGTACGCCGAGGGCGGAGTCTATCCGAACTGGTTTGCCGGCGCTTTTTATGTTTATTTCGTGATATTTTTGCTGATGTTGGTGTTGTTGTACGCTTTGCGTTTTTCGTTTACGTTTACACTTTGCTCATCTTTGCTTTGCTCAAATTTTTATGGGTTATCTCGCTCTGGCACGCTCACACAAGAGCGAAAGGGAGAGAACGAGAGCTGCCCGAATTGCGAGTACCAGTGAGTGTGTGTGTGTGTATGTGCTTGTGTGAGCGCGATTGCTGCCGAAATAGAGCAGCAACAAAGAGAAAGAGAGAGAGAGGGAGAGCGTGCATAGAATATGTAGTCGGAAGACGGATAAGAAAGATGAAGAAATGAGCAAGAGTTCTTTTTTCCTCACTGCTAATCTGCGCCAATAGCCAGTTGCGTGCCCCCTCCCCCAACCGATTTGCGTTTTAGGGATGGATGGATTTTATATGTGTAATTAAGATGGAATTCTTAATTTGGCTGCTGGACTTGCTCAGAGTAGCCACACTCAATGCAGCTGCTTGGCGAGTAATTATAACGCAATAAGTGTTTGCGGGCCGAAACTCCACCCAGCGCAGGAAGATCCATTTACCATGTACATATATACATATGTATATCCTGGCCATGTACTGTGCCATGTACTCGCCTCGGCCTTCTTCGCGGCGGTTGGCTAAGCCCAGCTCGCCGAACACCTAATCACATGTAATGCGCGCGCATTATCTGCGCTCTTATCTGCGTCTCCGCCAAGTGGTCACTTCGGGCCTGTGGCACGAGCGCAGCGACGCCGGCAAACACGGACACTCGCACACACAGACAGACAGACGCACAGGCGCCATCCATTTCCATTCGTCGAGGTGCTAAATGCGGAGTGGGTGTTGCTTTTGCTGCTGCTGCTGCTTCTGCTGCTGCTGTCGCCTCCCCCCACCCGACCACTGTCGTTGGTCTCGGCTCCCCATAACGACATAATAATAATAAGCGCTGCCGATTTACTCTTTCATCCCAGGCGCGAATGTATTCCCGCATTGCTCGCACTCGCACTCGCTGCCCGCTTAGCCGTCGCTATACGAGTGGCTCACGCCCACGCCCACTCTCAACAATAGCTGAGTCGGGGCTGTCAGTGTATGTGTGTGTTTGGCATAATTCCACCCGAATTTGCGGCAAATCCATGGAATTTCGCTACAGCGCACAAAAAGTAAAAGAAACGCGCAGCCGAACGACAGCTGGGTGGGGTGGGTTGTGGGCGACATATTATAGACGAGCCTGTCCCGAACAAGTGCAATTCTGCGCCGGAACAGGTTTACCCCAGTGCTGGGTGCATGGATGTATGTGTGCGAGTGCTCTCTCAGTTCGTTTTGTTCGCACTCTCTCTTTCGCTCGCTCTCGTTGCTGTTGATGTGTGCGTGTTTTGTTTTGGTCACATGCACACACACATAGACACAGGCATTGGCTCTCTGCAATGGAGTCTACTACGTTTTCTACTACCTTTTTTAAAACAAATATTTTTCTTTCGTATTTTATGGGATTTTAATGAAAATAAATATATTCGATTTGTTTTGCAATAATAATAACTATATTAACAAGAAAATCTCAATCACAAGCCAAATCGAAACGAAGCACCAATTTCCTACTTTTTGTATTGCAGCTACTACTATGTTGCGAACAGCGTAAATTGAGAGAGACGACGTTGGCAGAGCGGGAGAGCGCGTCGTTGCTGGTTACGCACACAGACGCAAACGGCAGCAGCAAATGAACAGAGACGAAAGCGAACATCGGCACAACAACGGTGCAGCCCGAATGCCGGCCGGGGCGGGTCGGGCAGTGCGAATGCGAAAGAATTTGTCAGTTGTGCGACAACTTGTGCTGTGAAAGGATGTCTTGACGCGCGTCCGTTCACCAGCAGCAGCCGCAGCAGCAGTGAAAGAGAACTCGACGAATTGTTACCGCTATTAAACTATTGACAATCAGAATAATGCCTGAACGCAGTCAGAACTAGACAGTCGATCCGAGCAATCTAAAATGAGAAAGAGTAAACGAGCAACAAAGTAAACAAAAGAAAGAAGACAGCAACAAATCACAACAGCGCTTATCACAATAACAACAACAACAACAATAACAAGCACAATCAGTCAATCAGGGTATCTGAGAATCTGTCTAACCTACTCGATATATCTTTGGCCCTGCCCGCCGTCAGTCGTCATTGGCAGCTCGAGCGGTTCTGTTGCCGTTTATTAGTTAGCTTTATTTTTGTGCTCCTCGAGGATCTGTGCAAATCGGGCCAATGCCGCTTATCGCCGTCGGTGCTTGACTTTTGACACGCTCCAGGTTCCAATTGCCACTGATACCGATACCGATACCCATACTTTTTAACTGTTGCGATTTTTATGGCGTGCCCGTGCCCGTTATTGCCAATGCCGTGCTAATGATGTCGCGTCGTGAGCTTGCCAAGAGCTGCAACGGCAACGAATCCGTTCCGCCGTGCCCAGTTGCAAAGGTCTCCCAGTCGCGTCGCGTCCCGTCTCGTGTGTGAGTTTGAGTTGAGTTTGAGTTGGAGGTGCTTGTGTCTAATTTGCGGTCATAAAGTTGTGAACCCGCTTGCCGGCTCTTGGCCCCTAATCGAAATCAAAGCGTGCTTTAGGCCTTATCGCCAAGTTACAATATATACATATATATATATATATAATTGATGCCAATGCGTTTCCATCGCAAACCAACCAAGACCAATTAATGCCAAAGCGCCCACAACTCCCCGCCTAGAAACGATCGACAAGTTGTCCAAAAGAAAAAGGGTCCGTTTGAACTCTTGTGTACTCAAAGCCAAACAATCGATTCCGACGATCGCACGCTTCCATGATGGACTTCCAAAGCGCTATGGAAACCTTCGCCGAGGCCTGGGTGGCAGCCAATGCCGGACAGCAGGTGAGTTCGATATAGAGACATCCTCAGCGTTCGTTAAGCTGTGCCCGTCACGGCCCAAATTATCCATCCAGCCTTTTTTGCTATCGTTGCGTCAGTTTATTCTCGGGATCAGCCGTGAAGAATTTCAATGGGTTCTATGCACGTTAGTCACCGTTGAACTTATTTAGCCAACAAAAAGCTGAATCAGTGCAAATAACCTCAAGCTGAAAATGTTGAACAACACTTGAATACCCTATCTAAAAATTACTTTAGTTTTTGTGTTGTCTCGAAATTGAACAAAAGAAGAGATCCGATTTTAAAGTTAATTATTAAAACCAACCGTATTTGAAGTAGTGATCAAATTTTAGAACAGAGCAAATTTAAAAGAGAGAAAAAAAAGAAGATTTTGAATATTTAAAGAATATTTTTATTTTTACAAAGAATTTTTTTTTTAATATGATCTCAATATGATCTCTCTTTTTCTCGAATAGAAAAATATAATGTTATGTAAAATAACAATATAAAATACAATTAGTGAAAACTAGGAAATGATCTAAAATTTTATTTAAGTGTTTTTGGCATACAAAGAAATTTAAATAGTGAATCATTATTTAGTTAGAGCATCCAAAAAGAAAAATAAAGAAAACAAAGAACACACAACGGCTTTCCTTTGTTATAAAAAAAATAAAAACAAAAGTGCGATAATTGTTCGCTATTTATGCAGATTAAGAGATAATCCTTATCGGCGCCGCTTCATTGTTTCGAATTGAGATTGGAGCACGATAAGCGTTAGTTCTGTTGGTGTCGCACAGCTGGTGCCAACAATTCCTCCGGCCTTGTGTGCTTAGCCCAAACCCGCTGCGTTGGCTAATTGCCCATGTAATGCATCTTGGCCAAGCCCAGTTCCCTCCCCGTTCCCCCAATTAACCCAAAAGTGGAGCATTGTTGGGGTTTTTTGTGCCGTGCCGCGCAAGCTTTTAGGTGAGGCTCTGGGGGGGCCTTTAGATAAGATAATCCCCTTGCCGGTTATTGCTAATTTGGGCATAAGGCGCTGACGACCCCACCCCCACCTCTGGTTACCCGGGCCATGCCCCTCCAGCGACGCCTTAGATATGGGCTCGATAAGTGCCGATAACAAGCATGTAACTTTAACTGTAACTTTAACTGTTAATGTTTGACTTTTGTTCGCATCGCGTCATCAGCTCAGTTTTTTTTTTAATTTTTTTATTTTTTATCGGAGCTGGGTCTGCTGACTGCGACGTTGCCCCGTTAACCCCCTCCCCCGCCCCCCATCTGCCCCCTCGTGCTGTTATTGATATCGCAATTAATCCAAATAAGTGCGATAAAATTGATTATGAACATGCTGGCGTGATTAGTGAAACGCACATTGTGTGGATAACACACACACACACACACACACTCACAGACAGACAGACACATTGACAGACTACATGTGTCCCGGGGCATTTATTAGCAGGCATAATTGATTATGTTGT
Source organism: Drosophila micromelanica (assembly GCA_004143825.1). Lineage (NCBI taxonomy): Eukaryota > Metazoa > Arthropoda > Insecta > Diptera > Drosophilidae > Drosophila > Drosophila micromelanica. The sequence continues at coordinate 11,064 of SCDY01000618.1, forward strand.
GCGAGTGTAATTATTATTTATCTGCCACACAACTATTTCTCCAAGTGTGCGTGTGTGTGTGCCATATGGCTATATAGCCGCATTAGTCAGTTCATAATCAGCTTCATCATATATTTTTGGATGGATTTACAAGTGATTTTTGTCTTTTGAACGTAGCCACCAAAAAAGCAATCTTGAGGTGGAAAAACCCTAAAAATTGTATTATATATTAAATAAATCAACGCATTAAATGAATTTTGTGTTGTCGATATCAACACACACACCACACACACACACACTTATCGGCATTGTCTTCTTGCCTAAATCAAAACGCAGGTTTCACACATAAAAAAATATTATAGACAAAGCTCGGCAAGAATGTTGTTATTTTTTTTTAGCTTTATTTTTGACAGTTTTATGTGTGGACGCATACGCTTAGTGAATCGTGAATGGGATTAAGATAAGACTAAGTTGGGCCTCCATATGGCAGATAATAAAGCTTTAGTTATATGGGTCTGCATGGGTTCTACATTGGTTTTAGTTTATTTTATTTTTGATAATTTGTGAGCTTCTCAGACGCTGCTAATAAATAACCAAAAAAACGTACAATAATCAAAACAAAAGGCAGCCAAAAAAACTATAACAAATCATTTTCTATTTATTATACTGTGATTTTTGTTTTTTTTTTTTTTAAATATTACAGAGGAGCTACTATCTGGAATGCGTAGGTTCTTTTGATTTTGCAACTAATTATAAAGCATTTAGTTTTATTGTTGTGATAATGATGCGATATCGGAACGACACACAAAGCAAAATAATAATAATATTAATAGAAAAATAACAAATAAAAAAACCCCAAGAGACAGCAGATATAGGGTATATCAGGTGCTGATAGCTAAGCGACTTTTGCATTATAAATTTGTTGATAATTGTTGATGACAGCAGCTAAAGAAATATTTGACAAGAGTTGATCTACAAAAATTAATCATTTACCCAAAAACCGATTTCCTGCTTAACGCTCATCATTTCCGCACTCGGTAATCAATAAACGAATGCGCAGCGAATGCATTCATGAATGGTTATAGCATCTTCACAGATCTCCGGCCCTGCGTTAAATTCCGGTAGTCAAATGTCCATTAAATGCTGCTCATAAATGTCCAAACTGTTTGTCATCTCGTTGCGTCGCACCTCCCTTCCCCTTACCATCACTTACCCACGCCTCTGACTCTTTGTTGTTGACTTGGCTTTCTATTCGGCAGGTGTGTGTGTGTGTGTGTGTGTGTGTGTGTGTGTCGGCTCTAACACCTTTTTAAACTCTTTCTGTTGCATGGCGCATTTATCAGGGCTTAGGCGTGTTCCTTTCACACACACACACACACACGCACACACAAAAGATCTTTTAGCTGCTTTTGCTTTTCTTTTGATTGTAACACATTTTTAGCATTTCATTCTTCGCTTTCTCCCCCCATTCGCCCCCCTTTACGGTCCACCTCTGCGCTGACTTCAGCTTCGGCTTTTTACGTTCCGATTATGCGCCGTCGAGTTTGCGTATGCGATTTAAAAATTTATTAATTATTCAAAGCCGATTGGATTATAATAATTTATAATCATTATTACCATAAGTTGCCCGACTTGGCATCTTGCAAGTCCCCAACTTAAACTGGTACTGAAATCTGAACCTGAAAATGGGCTGGGCCTGCATTTACGTCTTGCTCTAATCTATCTAAATAATATTTAAAAAAAATAAAGTTATTTATATTTAGCAACCAGTTCTTGAATAAGTTAAATAAGAATGCGATTTAATTGAATTTATTAAAAAACACAATCATTTGAATAGCTGTTAATAGAGCTCGCATTGTTTATTTGAGAGCAGAAGATTTAGATAAAACATATTTCATAATTATAATTAATTACATACATATATATACTTGAAATAATATTTAGAAGTTCCTTGTGTTTGTCATAAAAAAAATTTGAATGTTAATATTTATGTAGTTTTATCAAGAAATTTTCATAATTTGTATTTACAAAAGATAATTCTATATAATTTTCAAAACTAATATCCAAGTAATAATAATAATAGATATTCGTAAATGTTGTATATTTTATATTCAGAGCAGAATATTTAGATAAAACGTATTTTCTAATTATAATATAATATATAAATATTTTGTAGTTCCTTGTGTTGTGTTTAAAAAAAGATTAAAAATTGAATATTAAATATTTATAATATATATATAAATATAAGATTTCTCAAGGAACAAAAAGATAATCACATCATTTTCAAAACTAAGATCAAAGTAATAATAGTGATAATAAATCTTCATACATTTTATATTCAAATTAATACTTTTCTATACATATATATATACTCTTTATTGGTGGCAGTGCAGGGTATATATATTTCGGTAAGCACTTGCCTAAAAATCATCGTGACATCGGAAAACGCCTTAAGTTAATTACAACTTGTCAAGTTGTCTGTAAGTTTGGCAGTGCCGGCTCAAATGAAATGGCCTTAAATCAATTTTGTGGCATGTTGCTTGATTTTCTATTCCGCTGCGGATCGTTTCAAAAATGCCGCCCGGTGATAATGTGATAATCAACAACAAAAAAACACACAAAAAAAAACTAGTACTCAGCACCTGCCACCAGGCAGCGTAAAGAGTTAGGAGTTCTTTTGTTGTTGTTGTTGTTGCTGCTGAAGCTATCGTAAAACATTTTTTGTTTCGCAGCTTGCGATAAGTGCGGTTCAAGCTTTGTGTAGCTTAAACTGATAAACTGACAATGACGTGTTCGGGAAATGAATACGACTCAAAAAAAAAGATCGTCGAGATTTCGATTACCCAGGAATTGTCTTAACAATGCGTTACGTGCCATACTATCAGATAGCCCAACTCAATTTGAGAATCTGCTCTCCCCACATTCAATCAAAACTATTCCCTTTTCGGAGCTGTCAGCTCTGCCATTATGTATTTTTAAACACATTTATTAAGCAGCTTAATCAGCATACGGAAAATTCAAATCGGAAAACACGAAAATGAAAACATGCATAACATTTACAATATGCGCATTTCTTAATTTTTTCTTCAGAGTTTTCTGTCCCCCATTGTCACCTAGCTCACCTAATTAGTGGATTTGGCCTCTTCATATATCTATTTTTTTTCTTCCACTGTTCTTTGCGGAGACAGAGCACCCGTCTGACATTATAAATTTATTTATATATATCGGCGGCAAATCCGAGAGTGCGACATAAATTTGACTTAATTTTGTTTGAAAATTATGACAAGTGGGCTGGCATATTATTTGGGCGGCATAAAGTATTCTCCCAAAAGTTTTCCTCAGACAAGTGAAAATGTATCCGAAATTCTGCCCCTCGCGGCTATTTTCAATGTTTTCATATAGCAAATCATTTTTGGGATATTTTTTCGTGGGGATGATGACAAAAAATAATAAACTTACATAAGCCGCAATGCTTATTTTTTATATTTCGTGTAGTTTTTTGTTTCTTTGAAAAGATTTATAACATTTCATTTCGTTAATTTCGAAAGGGGCTCGACTAAGTCGCCGGCGTATATTACTAATACGTCCCGTTGAAAATCATAAGCCGCCCGGCAACAAACGATTTCTACAAGTCACAGCGACAATCGGCTTAAACTAATACGCCGCCGTCCGTCTCAGCATATATTTTTTTTCGTTAATAGCACCCAATGATGGAAAAATGTCGGTAACCTCGTCTTATTTAAAGTATTAACTGCTAACTAATGTGCGACACATTATAACGAGCCAACAATAAACAATAGCTGCGAGAGGCGAGAACTCGGCGCTGACAAGACTACAAAATACCCCACATATTCTATTGCATCACTGTAACTAGTTTTCTTTCGGTGTATTAAAATAAAGAAAGGTATGCTGGAGTAAACATGTGAAGAAAATGAAGAAGAAAATTTATATAATAGTGAAAAAATATTAAATTTACCACAAGAAAATATTAAAATTTTATTTCATTTAATAATTAAATATTTAGAATTTTTTAAAACATATTTTATATTTTATTATTATATTTTATTATATTTTTCCCACTTCATTTTATTTGTAGAATCTCAATATGAATTTTGTTAATATATTTTCTCATTGAAAGAATATTTGCTTGCAAGTTTGGTTAGTCAGTGCGACTCTTTTGGCTAGTGTTTAGGGTATATAGCAAGTAAATCTCTGCTGTTCATATCAATAACCAGACTGGCCACAGCGTTGGCTACCAACTCCAGGCTGAGGCGCTACCAAAAGGCAACGCCAACGCCAAAAACAGGTGGAGCCCAACCCGAATACGAATGCGAACTCGAAACCCGCGTCCAAAGCTTCGACTTCGACTGTGGCTTCAGCTGAAGCTGATGAAGCGCTGATCATGGGAGCATCTACAAAAGAGATTATATATTTTTTTTAAAGCGCGCCCAACAAAATGTGAACGAGCATCTTTCGCTCTCACTGTCTGAGTGTGTGCGAGTGTGCGAGTGTGGAAACGCCTAATGCGCAGTGATCGCAACGCGCTGCTCGCTGCTCGGCGATCGCTGAGCTGCTTAACTAAATCCGGCTTAAGAGCCGACACAAAATTAATGTCGTTGAAAAAACACAGCAAAAGTCACACATTAACGCCGACTGCGACGTCGACGCCGACGCTCAGGAAGTCGCTTGACGGCGATTACCCACGATCTTTAGGCTCCACTGCAGCGCTGAAGATCGGAGAGCTGTGTGTGTGTGTGTGTGTCTGTGTGTGGACATTTTACAGCGGATTAGATAGAATTTGCGGCGCAAAGCAGAATTGGTGTAAAAATAAGCCATTTGCAGTGGTGCTTGGCGGGCGGTGGCGGCAGCTTGTCAATAACTCAATTGATTCAAATTACCAACAATTTATTGAACATTGCGCTGCACGATCAGCGGCTACTGTGGCCACAACACAGCTAATCCAAAGTACACTCAGAGAAAAAGCCACGTAGGAAATGCTAGAACAAGTTTTTTAGATGAGGTTTGAATTTTCTACTTGAAATATTTTAGAATATCTTCTTCATAAATATTTTTAAATAAATGATGTAATATTTCTATCATAAATCATGTTGCATCAAAATATTAAAATTCTTAAATTAAGCATAAACATTTTTTTAAAGATATTACTTACCCAAATTAAGATTTAAATGTTTTTAATGGAAGTAAAACATTTCTTGAGTTGACCTCTGTTTAAAGCCTTGTATTTATAAATATAAATTTTAGACTCCTTTTAGAAATTTTGTTCTTGATTTAAGATTTTCTCTGAGTGTAAGTTCTTGACTCTTCTTCTTCTCTTAAGCTAATCGATAGCTGAGCGTCTGGCTAGACTAATATCAAGTTTTAGCCGTAAAAAACGTCGCTTTCTTTATTTTTTTTGGCGGGTTAATCACAGTCGTAAACTGTACAACAGTCGCCGATAAAACGGGCCCAGCAAATCGGTAATAACTCAATTTTAATCTATATAAATGGGGCCGCCTTTTATCCAAATCTAATCAATGCCACCTTCGCGCCCCGCCTCTGCCCCCTTTCGTCGCATCGCGAACTGTATCTAAATTCGGCGCATTTCAGTTGCCTTTTTTGTTTTTATCAGAAACATTTCCAACTGTCCATGCGGGCTGGTCAGACGACCGATCGACCGATCGAAGCCCATATCTTGTAGGCTCACATTACGATATAAGCATTTATGTACACGCTCCCCCAACAGGGGAGGACATTTTGGCTTAATCTAATCGACGTCGCTGAGAATTACGCGCATGTTGACCAGCCGCTAGAAAAGATAACCGGAACGGCTGAGGGGTTAATAGGGTTGTGCTTGAGGGATGGGGAGGGTGGAGTGGTAAGGGAAAGAGTCTACGGAAAATGGTCTATTTTTTTTGGTTGATCGGTTGGGTAAACTTATCAAATCGAATTTCGATAAATTACATTTTATCTTAATGAAGCACCCTAATATAGTGTGTAGCCCTTGTAAAAGAAAAAAAAAAAAAAAAAAACAAAACAAAACAAACAGAAGCAGTGCTTGATTGATTAAACACAATTATCGAATCACTTCTCGTGGCAATCCACCATAAGTGGGTAAACCAGGGAATGTTATGTGTGGTCACATGATGAATATAAGTTACATCTAAAATACTTGAAAGCTATATTTAGAGAGGGATATTAGGCAAGAAATGGAAATAGAGAAAAAATAATAATATTAAATAGTTTCTTAAGAGTTCAATAAATATATGTATAATAATACAAGTTTAGGTTATCGATATGTTATCGTTTAATATAATTTATTATCTGGCTGAAGGCTCTGTTCAAGATATGTAAAGAGAGAGAGAGAGTTCAATAAATAAAAATGTTAATATTTTAGGTAATCGATATGTTATCGATTTACAATATTTAAATTTCATTATACAAATCGCTTGTCAGAGATAGTTTATTAAACAACTTGAATTTATGAACTGCTATATATAAAATGTAATTAAAATATCATAGCAAGAATTCTGAAAAATCTTATAATTTAATTATCGATTCTACAAATCGATTAATATTTATGTCTAAGGAAGCTATTAGATTTATCAAAATCTTTAAATATGGCATTTTAGCTTAAATGATATGTACGTATTCATATGTGTTTTTAAATATGCATATGTTTTCTTTGATTCTTGTGAGCTAGGTGTTCAGGGTCAGCTGTTAGCCAACTCAAGTGACCGTTTGGCTAAGCATTGTGGCCAATGCGACGAGCTGGCAACACCAACGCCTCAATGCGCACAAATCCAGCGTCATTGTTGCTGGCACTTTGCGTGTTCGCCATGAGCACAACAAACTGGCAAAAAAAGGCAGCAAAAAAACACAAAGCCAAATCAATTCCTAAACAAATTGCAACCTTTCAGAGGGCAGTCGCATGTCAGTTGGCCGCGGGTTTTTCGACTCTCGTCTGTCCGGCTTATCGTCGTCGGCGTCGCCGTCACACGATATGCGACAAGCTAAAACTTTGCGTGCTGGCTAAACCTAATCCAACCAGCCGAGGGGGGTTAGGTGGGTGGTCGGGGTGGGGTGGTGTGGGTTTTGTGTGCATGTTGTGCTGTGTGAATGCCAGCTAATCTGCGCTGTGTTGTGCCATTTAGTTTGATATCCACGTTTGCGCAAATTGCACAAGCAAACACTAATTAGTTGTTGCTGTGCAGGTTCGATTCCCATTGCCATGGCAGGAAGTTGTCAGCATTAAACGAGTGCTTGACACACACTCACTCACACACACTCACTCACACTTACTCATTCAGCCAAGAGCACACACACACACAAACACACACGCTTGGAAGCAGAGCAGATCTTGGCAATGCGCTTATGTCGGATTATCCCGTAATTTATGTTTGCATCGCACTGCAATCACAATGAAAACATACACACACAGTCATGGCTAATTGCCACGATCATTACACACACACACTCACACACACACACGCACACACACACTTGCAGGCTAATGACAATGCGGCGCAATGCGAGAGGAAACGGCGGCAACTCGCAATTGCTGCAAGCGTTTTGTCTTGGCCCGCAAAGAGGCAGGGGCTGTCGCAGGGGCAGGGGGTAGGGGGCAGGGAGAGACACAGGCACAGGGGCAGATGACAAAACAGAATTGTGTCATTCTGTCTGCATTGGACGCAGGATCGCTGCCAAGAGAAAAAAACAAAACACAAAAAAAAAGTAGGAAGCAAACAGCATTTGGCCAAAGAGAGGGGGAAAGACTAGAAGCGTTGTGGAAGGGGGGGGCACCCATCAACCGGAAGCGTAATCGAGCTAAACGGACACACGGCCAGGGAAGTGAGCAATGTGCGTGTGTGTTCGTGTGTGTGTGGGTTAGCGTTAACCCATTGTATAAAAGCAAAAAAAAAGAAATACAAAAAAGAGCGGGAAGCATTGAGGAAAAACGCCATGAGGAAATTCAGCCAACAGTAACTGGCTGAAAAACGCACGTTACAACTTGGCCAAATGGCAGCAACTAAAAAAATATATATAAATACGAAAAAAAGGGAGCTAGAAGAGGGAAGCACCACGCGCAATTAATAGGACGCAACTGTTGACCTGTTCCCTAATTTCCTAGCAGCAGCTCAAACAGGTGAACCGAAGATTGTCACTCATAGAGAAATTTAGGATATATGGGGTTGCTTAAGACTAGATACAGTTGGCTAGATAACAAGTGGAAAGGGCTTTAACGTTCTACACGACATACATATATTAATTTACTACTATTATTTTATAGAGTTTGTAATTTTTATATAATTTACTAAAATTGTTGAATTAAAAAAATGCAATTTGAAATTCAAATTAATTATTAATTTATTACAATGATTTTATAGAGTTCATAATTTTTATATAATTAACCAAAGTTGTTGAATTCAAAAAAATGCAATCTTAAATTCGAAATTCTTTACTTCAATCTGAGGTGATTTACAGAATTTTAAAACCTTTTATTCCTAACACAAGCCCTTCAAAAATGTTGCCTTAGTCAGAAATGCCCTATAATGTATTCAGGAGGGTATTCTAATGTGATTACCAACTACGTAACACATATCCAATTTGAATAGACGAAATAGTCCTAAACCTAAACACAAATTATAGCGATTTATAAAGATCTGTCTGCAGAGTATTTAATCTTTGGCACTCTTTGTTATCCAAAGATATTTAATATGCTCTCAATCTCATTATAAACTTATTCATCTGTGATTGTTTATTGGTAATCAGTAAGTAATCAGTAGGCATAATGAATTTTCTCAAAGAATGCGTTCGCTTGAGATATGTTCAAAGTTGTTATCGCTTTGAAACGATTAAAAAAATGTAATTCTTAGCACACGATCGCTATAATGCCACAGATCTGGGCTGGCGTCGAACTTCCTGAAGTCGTAAAGCACAGTCAAGTGCACTAAATGCGACAAGTGCAGCAGCCAGCCAGAAAGTATCTGTATCTATGTATCTGCAATTTCATCTGTATCTGTATCTGTATCTGTGCTTGCGAAAAACATTTTTATGCATTTGCTGACAGTTGCGGCAGGCAGGTCGCAACAATTGATTGGCTTAAATTCGGTTGTTGCAACATGCGGCAGGTCAGCCGCGAGATCTCGGCCCGAGTGCCGGCTTCAAGTGCGCGCGGCATTAGACATAGAAATGTGAGGCAGATGCCACACGGCACTAAAAATGGCAATTAAAATGCGAGGTATGTTTTTTTTTTTGCTTTTCTTGTCTGCGTTGATTTCATTGCCGTTTGGGGGCATGCCCCACCGCAAATGCAACTAATGCCAAGAGAGCGACGCTTATGGAGCGAACGGCCCAGGGGCAACTCTGTCGACGCGCGGCACGCGCCCGGTGGCAAGTGGCAAGTGTTTGAGTTGGAGTTATGCGTGCGAAAATGTTGCAGCCATAGTGTGGCAAGTGGCACCTTGCCTTGCCTTGCTAGCTGCCACAGACAACGTCGCGTTTAATGCGTTCCTTGGTGTGAATTAATTTTATTGCCTAATTGTGTGTCTGCGGCACATGTTGAAACTATTAAGCGCATTTTAAACAGCCAACAACACGCCCAACTCCGCGCCCAACTATGTAGCTTTATGGCCCAACTTGCCTCATGCGGCATGCGTCATGCGGCATTTAACGAGCCCAGCGCTCGCCGATTTCGGTTTCCTTTAAAATATTTGTTTAAAATATATATTTGTTTTTTTCGAAAAACATTTGACAAAATGTCTTTATTTTTAAGCAGAATTTGGCAAATTGTTTGACAAATGTCTGAAGCGGAAGCGTCTAGCGGTAATTACGGCCAGGTCCGCGACAATTCCATGGAAAAGAGAAATATATATGGGCACAAGCTAGAAGAAGAAGAACAGCACGTGCTAAAAGGCGGCTGTCAATTCTACGCTCGCTTCCTGCCAGCGAGTTTCACTTTCAGCACAAGAAAAAGGAACAGGAGCAGGACTTCTTGTTCAGATGTAGGTTAGCTCCTGCCTGCTGTTGCTGCTCGAGGCTGCTCGAGGGGGCACATGCCTGAGCTCTGCTCTGATACTCTGATATGATAATCTTCAAATCGAGAGCTCGCACCTCATTTTTGCGGCCCAGAGCGAGCGAACTCGAGAGCCTTGGGCTCGCGCGCATTGCCATTGTCTGGCCGAGTGCTTCCTGTCTCTGTGTGTGTGTGTGTGTGTGTGTTCACAATAAAAACGGGAACTTGTAAGCCAAGGTGCAGACAAGCAGCACACACACACACACACACACTGGCAGATCTGCAGACTGTGTGTTCTCTCATCTAATCGCCCCCGTCAGCGAGGGCTGTTCGTCATTTGGTTTTATCATTAACGACTTTTGTTGTTGCTTTTTTTATATTTATATATATATATATATATATTCTTTTTTTGTTGTTTCTCTGTTACTTTCTGACGTTTATCGCTTGGCTGGGATCTGCCCCTGGTGCTGTTGAAAAGTGAAAACAAAAGGCCTACAAATGAAGTACAAGTACTTTGCATTAGCTACTCGTACTCGGTGCTCGGGTACTCGATTCCAGCTGCAACCTGGTTTGGGGCAGACTCTAGACTAGACTCCGCAGTATCTGCAGGAAGTGACCTATCACAATTGGCAAATATTTTAATTGGCTGCTGGCCGCCCAGCCTTGGCTCAGCTGTTGTTCCCATTGGACCCTAGCACCGACACACAGACTGATCTAATCAGTGGTCGCTAATGCTAACGGTAAAAGCTAATGGTCAAAATGTACGTTTTATTATGGCCTATACTCATTAGAAATGTGTAAAATAGGGTATAATAGTGCAAGTATGTGTACTTATATTTATTACCAGGATTTAGATTAGGAATTAAACAATATTAACATATCAATCGATAATTATCGATTTTCAACTGTTTTTGTTTAAGCATATATCGAAAAAAATGAAAACTGAAGGCAACAAATTGGTTTAACAACAATTTAAATTTATTTTTCTATTTTATTCCTTTGGGAAAAATATTGAACTTAAATATTTATAATTTTTTTATATTTTTTATATTACATTTTGTGTGCTAAAATGCTCTGTTTATTGTTTAGCTGCGTATAGGGTATCGCACAGTGAACCACTCGCGACTGGTGCACTCTAATTTGCTGTTAGGCTAAGCATCAGGCTAAGAGTAAAAGCCAAAACAGGCATAAATAAAAAGCAGCCTTTGATGTCACACACATGTCCTGTGTGTGCCGTGTTTGTGTCCTGGGCAGCAACGTCTGCTATCATATCCTGTGCTTGGCTCATTTGCTTTGTTTTTGGTTTCTTTTCTGGTTTGCTTTGTTATTGCCAACCCACACACAAATTAAGTTAACTTCCTGTCTGTCTATGGCTAATAGCAAATTAATAAATGCTTCCGGCCAATTTCTGGCCAAGTGGCTTGCGGTTTATTGCGCTGCCCGTGTTGGCTGTCTGTCTGCTGTCTCCTGGCCATTAGCAATTGTCAAATTGTCAAATGTCAGTTGCCAATTGCCAACTCTGGCGCCCTGCAACAGCTGTGCCATTTCTTTGCCCGTTGGGGCGCTCGTCCTTGACACACATTGGAGTGCGCAGTGCAGCTCCTGCCGCACATGCTTTCCACTTGAATGCAGTCCTGGCGGCACAGGACATCGGCTGTTGCCACAGCGCACTGCAGCTTGTTATCTAAGTAGGGCTCTCGGCTATCGGATGCACGCTGCACGCTGCTGCTGCTGCTGCCTCGGCGGCAGTTGCAACAATGCCTGCCTGCCGTTACCTGTCTGTCCCACTGCCCCTAGTCGAGTCCCCTAGCCGAGCCTTGGCTCTGACTCAGGCCGCTTCCTGTTTTCTTATTGTCTTGCTGTGTGTCTTACACCTATTCGAGTTGCTGCAACTGCAACTGCAGCCGCAGGAAGACAAAGTTCCTGCGCCCGCGCACAGCTGTTCAAATGACCCAATTCATGTTACAAACAAACATTGCTTTATCTCATGTTTTTAGTTGCTTTTTAGTTGCTTATTGCTACAGTTCCAGATTCAGTTTGACAGAGTCGCCAAAGAAGTTACAATTAATACAACGCTCTAAAAAGGGATCTGCTAAGGAATAAAATACAAAGCTAGAGGCCAAGTTTTTGCAGTCAAATTAAAATTCACAATAAATGACAAACTCCCATAACTTTGTTAAAACTAAACCGAGATTTATGTTTGATGGCATTTTATTCATGGTTTGTCCTCTAGATTGATTCTTCATTCAAACTATATGCATTTTAGAAAATAAATTTTTTTTGAAAATTATTGGTAAAAAAGCATGCGCTTACCCCTTATTATTTTTGAAAAATGTTTTTTTGCAAAATTTAGATTTGCGAGCTTATGGTTTTAATCGATTGTAATTGTCATAATTAGTATAAAAAACAACATAAGTGATGATTTTGGGGTGGTCAAATTTTTGGTCAAAAACATGCCAAAATTTACAAAAATTTTGACATGAAAGGCTCTCGGACCCTTACTTCCATAATTTTGTCAAAACTGAACCGATTTTCATGTTTGATGGAATTTTATTCATGATTTGTCCTCTAGATTGATTCTGTATTAAAAGTTTTTTGTTGGTTGTGCTGTACATTACACATGACTGTAACATTTTTACCTGTCTACATTTTAGTTTTTAATATTCATATTGAGAGCAGCCAAAATTATTGATTTTTAATAACGTTTATGAAGTTTTTCACTGCATTTCAATTGCGTATAAATCTTTTGCTCTGCTGCGCTTTTTAATATAATAATTAAATTTTAATAAACTAAAGTATGCTTATAATTATTCAAAATCAGATAAGAGCATAAATTTATGCAGCTTAAACGTTCAATACAGAGTACACTGAGCGAAAGTTTGGCGGGAAACTCTGTGTGCTAAAATAGTAAATAGTAAAATAGTAAATAAAATATTGAAAATATGGTTTTTCTTTATTAAAATTAAATTTAATTCTTATTTTTATCAAAATTTTTGTGAATAAAGATTATTTATTGATTGACTGTCAATTGCTTGAATTTAACCTATCTGTTAATTTCCTTGAGTGTATTTTGTGGTAGACATGGCTGCCACTTGCAACAGAGATGCTGTGGCATGCCTCCAGCTGCGCTCAGCTTTGCCGTCGGCTATGTTGCTACTCCGACTATCGTTGTTGTTGTTGTTGTTGGGCTACTCGTATTTTTCACATTTTTAGCTTAATTGCATTGGCTGGCCGCACGTTCCACTGGCTGTCAGGGGCCAATTGTTTGCCTTGCCTCACGTGCAACAGCAGCAGCAGCCAAAGCAACTGGTATTTCGCTAGCTGCCAAGTAGCTAATAGATGCACACACACACACACACACACACAGACAACTTGCTGCTTGCAACATTGTTCAGGGGCAAGCAATTGGGGGTGGGGGCCGTTGTTGATGATGGTGCGGCTGTTGGTGGGGGGCGTTGCCAAGTTTACCTGCTGCAGGTGTTTGTCTGTGTTTGTGTTTTGGCTTGTTAAGTTTAAGATTGTTTGATATGGTGCAGTGCTGTTCTAAGTGTTGCTGCAACGTGTTGTTGCAACGTGTTGTTGCTTCGGCGCTAAGCGACATGTTTCAATTATGATTGTTGGCGTGTTTTATTAATTATGAGTATCAGCTATGCCATTTAGCTGGCCATTTAGTGAGAGCAAATGCTTTGTACTCAACTCCCCCTTTTTTTAAGTTTAATTGCGCATTGCATTTGTTGTAGCTGCTGTTGTTGTTGTTGCTGCAACAGTTCCGTTCACATGCCAATCCATGAAGCATAAAGCCAGCCTAAAGGATATTACAAATGAGTCTTGAGTCAATTTCAACAGTTAGCCATGTATGACAGTCAGCAAGGACAACTAAATTATATATATGGTTATATATATATATATATATATATATATATCTTTTTATATACCCCTCCCCCACCACCAACATTGCCCGTATCTCGTTTTCCACGGCGTGCTAAACAGAATCAGAATCGTCATCTTAAGCGCGTCCACTGAGCAATCTAACTGATTGCTTACAAATGAATCTCAATTAAAATTAATTCAAAACATGAACTGGGTATTATTTACCCGTTTGACACTCACACACACACGCACACACAAGGCGTGTTAGAAATGTGCCACAGATTGTTTGAGTTCGGTGAGGGGTTCATTTGAGGCAGGGTGCTTGATCAACTGTATCACACGATATTGCAGCAGAGATCATAAAATTCTGTAGAAGAACAAGCATTAGCTTACTTGGCTATAGCTTACACACAGAAAAACAATATGGTTAAAATGCAAATAGAACACTTTTTTGGAAATCTGAAAAAATTCTAAAAAAAAAATAAAAAAGTGACAGAAATTCGAATTTTTAATTTTTTTTTTTTAAATTTTGATTTGACTCGATTTTTGATGTACTCGATTTGAGTTCCGATTTTCTCTGTGTGTATATGGCGGCCGAGCATTGACCATCATCGTGTTGCATATATAAGCATCAATTAATTTGGTATTCGTGATTCTACTTAACATCGATTGACCCCAACAGATTAGTGGACCAACATTCTTGAGGCCCGGAGGGGGCCTCTGTGACGCAAATTGTCAAGTTTTTGCGCCCGAGCGCAGTGTATTTATTTATTTGCTCATTTTGTTGGAGCGCTTTTCACGATTTTCATGCTACTACTATATACATATATTTATGCATATATATTTATATATTTTTATCGCATTTCTTTGTGTTAATTGGCGCTTGTGGCGCTAGCTGTTGGACTATCTTAAAGCTTAATTGGTGCGATTGAATTAAAATCGTTTGATGCCACTTGCTGGCTATAGTTAGCCCCAACCCCCAACCCCCCCTCTTATAACCAACCCCCTTGGTGTCGATTAGGCTCACAGATCACTTGATTGCTCTGATATTGCGTTTGGCTTGTTTTTGTTGTTGTTGTTTTTTGTGCTCGATTTGCTTAAATGATTGATCAATGAGACAATTGTCAAGACGCGATCGGAGGCCTTCGACAGTTTAGAATTTGCATGAATCTCGGAAGATTGGAAACGAACGCCGTGTGGCAATCAGTGCCGCAATATGCGCTGTTATTGAATGTGGCGTTATTGATTGATAAATAAATATATACCACAGACACACACGCAGTCTATATCGGGCGATTACATAACACACTCACTGTTTGCCTTGCCAGCAGACCTTCATTTATAGGCAGGTGTTCAGCTCTTGACAAAGTATTCAAATTCATTTCGATTATTGTTTCTACACAGGGTATATCTGCGTCGCGTATGCCCAATTGCCAATCGTTTCAATGACTCGCAAAGAAAGTGTCCTGTCAACTGTTTTTAATGGGGGATGCTTCTCGTTCTCTGATCCTGCGAAGTCAACTTCATAAATTTGTCGCTGTTCATTCGGCCCTGACAAAATGTGTCCCTTGTCTTTTATTTCTAACCTTTTTTTTATAAATGCTAACCTATTTAATTGACTTATAATTGGAGACACACACACACACACACACACAGAGAAAGAGAGGCTGGCACCAGCATATGTGTAACTAATAATTTTGTGCGGGGAATTCCTCAAGCGCAACAGCGGCCTAGAGGGCGACTGTTTTGGTTAACTGGACGAGCACATCCATCCCCTTGGTCCCTGGTCCCTGGTCCCTGGCCAGGATCACAATCGCATGTGAAAAGTTAGCGGCGCGCAAATGCAGCGGTCGTCGAAAGTTACAGTTGAACGAGTTTCAGTTTCTGTTTCATTTTTGCGTGTGAGAGAGATGGGTAGACAATAAAAAACACTTCAAAGAGGGTGCCTAGCAATTTATGCCGCCCGCCATGTTGAACTTGAAATTGTAATTGGCATTGGCAAGGGCACCTACATATGCCGGGTTGACAAAAGTGCCCAAATGTGCACCCCGTCCACCGGTCGGTGTGTGTGTGTGTGTGTGCCTGCTGTACCTGCCCAGTTCCTGTTTGCCTTTAAGCTGTGTCCACTGTCAGCTGTTACCTTTGCCGAGCCAACGGTACACACACAAATATTGTGTCCCGACTAAATGTCATTATGTCCAAAAAGTTGCATGGAAACAATGTACTGTGAATGTAAATGTTGATTAAAAGGTTTGATAATTATTTCATAGTGCATCTGCACACGTTCAGAAAAGCTCCAAAATATGTATGTAATAATAATTTTCAATAAAGTGCATTAAAGCTTTTCAAGTACATTAAAGCTTTTAAAGTGATTTTTTCTTATTTCTTAACAATAGTAAATTGCACTTAAATTGCAATGAAAATTGCAAATTGCAAATGAAAAATCAAAACATTTATTTTAAGAAGCTTTCAAAGCACATTTAAGCTTTATATAATGTTTTTTGTTCTTTTTTATATTTTTCTTATTTTTGGATTCTATAAAAAATGTTACCAATATTTTAATATTCCCTGATCATATTTAATCTGCATTAAACTTAGATAGACCAATTGCTAGCCTAGTTTGTAATTGATCGATATTTATCGATTTGGTGTCAAAACTCCACCCGGCAATTGGCGTTTTGACTGCAACGTGTGTTGGGGACAAAGTGTTAAGTTAATAATTTGCCGGACTCGGGGCTGGTAATAATTGAAAAATGCCAGCAGACATTGCGCTATGGCACGAGAGAGCTTTATTAATTTTTGTATTTAAAACATTTCAAGCACTCGACACCTTCAGCTGATCGGCACGCATGGCAACACGGCTCCCACTTGCAACAGTGGCAGTTAGTTGCAGCAGCAGCAGCAACAGCAGTAGGACCAGTAGCAATGATCTCAAATTAATGCCCAACGCTGGCGAGTAGAAATAATGAGCCTGCAGATGCCTGCCTGGCCAGAGGGGACAGCAATTGGAGCTGGCGACGTGCGACGCGAACGCGCGCATAATCAAGGCCTGGACATGAACGTGGACATGGACATGGCCATCGACTTGGACATGGACATGGGCATGCCAGAGCCGATTGGTCGATTGGGCGATTTGCTGCTGGTGCACAGCTCCCTTTATGATTATTGTTATTATTGAGTGTATGGCCGCAATTCAGGCCAAGACATCATTAATGCAGCGGAGGCAGCATTACCAAAAACCCGCCACTAAAATAAAATCGAATGAAATATAATTAAATGTCGCTGCTGCTGATGCGTAGTTGGTAGCGCTCGTAATTTGGTAAACATTCTTCTCTGGAGACAGTCGAGCAGCACATTGTCAACCGGTTTGCCTCTCACTCACACAATCAACTCTCTCTCTCTCTCGCTTTCTTTTGTGGCCGTGCTTATCTGCGGCTTTGTGGCATCTTTAAATGGCGTTTTTTCGCACTCGCAGACGCGCGGGCGTCGGGCGCTGGGCAGCCAACAAAACGCTCGCTGACTTTTAATTATTCTCCAACGATGTTCGCCATCGTTAAGCGAGAGAGAGAGAGAGAGAATTGACAACGTTTGGTTTCCATGGCCAAAATGTATCTGGCAATCAGCGAGTTGGGCCTTTCATCACTTCAATATTGAAACACTTAATCACAATTTTGTTAAGGGCATGCCAAGGAGCTGCTGCAGTTGTTGCTGCTGCTGCTGCAGTTGTTGCTGCTGCTGCATATGCACATAAATGGCAAATGTTAAGAAATTCCAAATATCTCATACAAATTACCAAAAGGCAAAGCTGACAGCGAACGTTAAGAAACTGATGCGAACGCAGCGAACGAAAATGATATTTTGCGCAAAACCCGAATGCCAAATGCCGCATACCCAATACCACATTCTGGTGCTCGCCCCAAACTGCAGCCGGATCCTGGCCACGTCGGTTGCCCGCTTGGGAATTTCAGCCCGGCTAAAACATGATGACGAAGACGATGATCGCGTCGCGTCTGCGACGTTGATAATTAATAACAACAAGGCAGCAGTCGGCATAAAAACGGGCCAACACCCAATCACAAAAACGCACGCTGCGGCCGCAAAAGGCCAAAACCAGCCAGCCAATGGTAATGTTAATGGCAAGATCGCTGCGGTAGCTGCCCGGCCCATTGGCCACAAAAAATAACTAAATAAATAAATAAATAAAGAAAAAAAAAAAAGAGCCAAGAGCCCAGACAAGTCTAAAGCAGACATAATCTCAGACAAGCAGGAATGTCAATGGTAAACGGGTAGCTGCAGAGCCAACTTGCAAGCGACAGCGATTAAGATCACAACGATCACAACGATCACAACGATCGACGATCACAATGATCAACAACGCCTACTCCAACTGACAGACAACACGACAGACAACACGCCAAGTGACACTGACAACTGTGCACTTAGAACCGATGTTAGCTATGACAAATAGTCGAGGAACCCACACGATCACACGATCAGTTGATCAGTTGATCAGTTGAGCACACGCGATCAGCAGGAGCTAGATCATTCGATTGACCCAAATAGTGTTATGGATCACTTTTGATGTGTTGGCTAATTGATGATCGCATGATCAGCTCATTTTACCATACAATAGATCAATTAATCCGCTCATAAAATTTCAATTAAAATCTATGATCAACCAATTGAAGAACCCACACGATCTTAGCTAATCTTGTCATGCCATTTAATGTGCTGGCAACAACTTGGCAACTGATCAGTTGTTGATTTTTCAGACAGAAATCAGAAATTCACATCACGCAGCAGTCGCTTGAAAACTGATTAAATGACACAAAAACAATTAATGCCTATGGCTGGTAAATCAAATGATATTGCCAAGGACAAGGGGACAAACCGGGGACAGCGCCATGGTGCCAGGCAAAACGATTTATAGCCCAACGGAATGTGCCACGACGATGATGCCACAAGGATCAGAGATGAAAATCGCCAGAGCGAACGCAGCGAGCGCTAATAAAAAACAATTTAGCAAAAGGAGGCAAGATGAACAGGGCAGCAGGCGGCAGGGCAACTGCTCTGATGATTAAAACACATTAAAAATCCAGTAGCTGCTGCTGCTCGCGAACAACGAAGAACGAAGACTGAGAGTCTTCTCCGAGTTTGAGCTTCAGTTTTTGAGTTTGACGACTTTTTCCACACATCGCAAAACGAAGGCAACTAATTTCATATTTTTCATGCAATTGCTGAAATTCCGTAGCGCCCAAAACGGTGACTGCGGCCCAGACTCAGTTATTTACTATGTGTGTGTGTATCTGTATCTGTATCTTTGCTGTTGTTGTATCTGTATCTGTGTCGCAATCAGATTCAGTCCGTCCGCTTGATGGCCGGGGACTACCTGTTGCGACGTGTTATTAGGGCGACGTATTGACGACAAGCAAACGTCAACCCAAACGTCAGCTCATCATATCATCGATTGATGCGAGTCCTCCTGACTCCATCTCCCACCCCTAGCCCCCCTTTTTCGGACGCACACATTTTTTGGGGGAACAGAAGCTGCTCTGCGCTTGTTCGGCTGCTTGTTTGGAATTTTGTAGTTTGTGCAGCCGAAAAATGTTGGGTCCCCTCTAATTTTGGCCAGTCCTCAGTCCACAGTCCACAGTCCTCCAGTCTCCAGTCTCGTCCCCATTCCATACCAGTTCGGTACCTTCGAGGTGGTGATATTTCTACAAGTTAAGATCGGCGAACAACTTTTGCTTAAGCATATTTTATATATTTTGATACCCTCTGTGGTACGACGGTGATTTTGCGCTTTAATGAGGATTATTAAATGCGAGATTATTATGTGCTGCAATTACTTTTCGCAGCCACTGTGCTGCTGCCACATCCTCACTTTTCCTCTGCTCTTTTCTTTGTACATGCATTATATATTTTTTTTGCTGCGCGTTGATTTATTTTATTGAACCATAAAAATGTAAATTTTGTGCTGGCTGCAACAAAAGACAAAGTTAATCGTTGTCAATTATGGCCTTTGACAGGTTAATATTAAAATGCGGTACGAACCAGGCAACTGGGCCAGATCTGGAACAAGCTGATATGTTTTAGCCAAAGATTAGCATTTTGTTGCTGTCACAGGATCAGCTGAAGCATACACACAAACTTATATATATATATATTTTTTTTATTCATATACGCAATGTATGTTTAATGGCCAGCGGGCAAATCAGTTTCCGGCTGCGCTGAGCGCCCTTTAACGGAGTGGGGGAATGGGGCGAGGCTGCTCGGGGTGGTTTTGCGCACGGAAGGGGGAGGAGGAGGGGTGTCCTACCTACCTCTATTAACATAATCACAACACGAGTTTGTGGCTGTCTGGGGCAACCTGAAAATTACCCACAGCGAGATCAATTTTTGCGACCGCATCACTGCAGGGCGATCAATTAAAATTTTGATCGAATTTTCGTCAATTTTTTGACATGTGGCCAACAGAAGCCAACAATGGGGCGTGGCCGCAGTCGCAGTCCGAGTCGGAGTCGTAATATGCACATGTACGCAGTCCCGTCCCCGGCCAAGATCAATGTAAGCTCAAATTGTCGGGCGGCTGCCTTAGGCCAAAAAGCTGCTTGGCCAAGTCTTTGACTCTGTCTTTGGCCAATGCATAGGCCGAGGCGGGGGCAAGGCTCTGAATGAAATGAAATTGATTAAAGCGTAAATGAATTTTTGTGCTGGCCATGGCTCTGACGATGATTATAACATAAGATCGATGGCTGCTGTCGCTGATCGCTAACTCGATGCGGCTACTGTGGAAAGCAGACGCCGTCGATCGGGTTGTTGTTGTTGTTGTGTGGATGATGACCAAGTGGATGTGGCTGTGGCTGTAGATGCCAATGCACCAGTCCTTAGCTTTATTAAATTCCTCAGCATTTTTATACCCTGCACACAATAGAAAACACTATGAAGAATTTTTCAATTCAAAAATAAATTATATAAAAAATTTTTGCAGAAACTGCAACTAGAAAAAATTTAAGAATTAATAAAAATGCATAATTAATTTAAGAGTAAAATTCATATGAATAAATTTAAATATTTAGTTTAGTTTTTCTACTCTCAAAAGAAAATTCCATTTTTGAAACTTCTTTGAAATTCAAATCTATAAAAATAATAGAGTAATATATAATAATAACATTATTTTAATATATATAGCAGGGTATCGCATAGTTTGTCATTCCGCGCCGCCTCACATTTTTTGGGGCAATTGAGGCTGTGGCAAGTTTTTGTCTGGCATTTGACAAACTAGCCAGAGGCGAGCGCAGCGCAGGAGCTGATGAGCTGAAGGAGCACCAAGAACACCGAGAGATGGGTTTTCGGTGGTTCTGGTGCTTAGGCAACCTTCGCATCGGCGCGATTTAAGTTTATCCGCACGATCAGCGCAGATCCGCCAATGAATGCGAATGCCATAATTTTGGGTTGGCTCAAAAAAAACAACATATATTTGCTGTGAGTGGGTAGACTGCTGCAGGAATTCCTTGCGTGCCAGCACCAAAAAAAATGAATATATAAAAAAGCTAAACACAAACGGTAAACGGTAGCACCGCTATAATTGAGGTACCTGAGCTGCCTACGGCTAATTTCGATTTCCAAGTGCCATTTGCCACTCGATTTCAATGTTCAACTTGCTTATTAATAGTACGATAATACGCGTATTGTAAAAAAAAAGTGAAGAAGTAGAAGAAGGAAAAAAAGCCACCTAATGGCCGAAGAGAGCGACGCGACGGCCAGCAACATTAATTTAGTTACGCTCCGCTGAGCGTCAAAGATCGCCGGGGTGTGCGGGGTGTGTGTGTGCGTGTGTGTGTGTGTTTGGCTAGCTTTAAGCCTCGCGTCATTAAATACAATTTCGTGATTCGCCAAATTACCTGCTAAATTATAGAAAGCAAACAAATCGGCGCCCCAAACGAGCGCCGCACAAATCAATAGAAATCAACGCCTGTCAGACAAAGAGAGCTTCAAGCTTGGAACTCTTTTTTTTTGTGGATCTTTTGAGCTGTCGCTATCGATGGGCGCTGTGTCCATTGTGGACTTAATCAAGCAATACAGCAAATTTGGGTTGTTATTTTTAGCTGCACAGAATGAAGTGAAATTCGCGCATTGAAACCGAATCAACACTTAGCTGAACAAACAAACAAATAGACAGTTAAATAGTTGTTCCAAACTCAACTTACCCCCCTCTCTCTCTCTCCCTCTCTGCTCCGCAGGGCCAGGCTTTGGCGCTGACGCGTGCAGCCAATGCGGCGGCTGCGGTGGCCGCTGCGAATGCGAATGCGAATGCCAATGCAAATGCAAATGCCAAATCGCCCTCGGCCGCCGCCAGCCTGATGGACATGGCCGTCAAGAAGGAGCACTCGCTGTCGCCGCCGCACAGCGTTCTTGCCGAGGAGGTCGGCGGAGGAGCAGCTGGTGGTGGCCTTGGCCAGTTGCAGCACAGACGCTCGTCGCTGCAGGGCGTCCAGGAGAAGCTCAACCAGCTGCAGATGCAGCATCAGCATCACCAGCAGCAACAACAGCAGCAGCAGCAACAACAGGCTGGTTCCGAGACAGCCGCCGGACGACGTTCCGCAGAGGGCAGTCCGCCGGCTCTTGGCCTGGTTTCGCATCAGCATCAACAGCAGCAGCAGCAGCAGCAACAGCAACAGCAGCAGCAGCATCAGCTGCACAACTTGCACAACTCCGACGCCGGCAGCGGCAACGCGTTGTCCTCCTCGGCGAGCTCTAGTCAGAACGCCTCCCTGGCGGCGACGCCGAAGAGCGATCGCGAGGAGCGCGGCAGCATCTCCTGCCTGCCGCCATCCGCCCTGGGCATGTCCGTCGGCGTGGGCGTGGGCGTCCAGGCACAGCAGCAGGCCGAGAAGCTGCTTAGCCATCCGGCTCTGGAATCCCGACGCGACTTCGATGTCAGCAAAATAAATCGTGAGTACTGTCAGATTATCAATATTCTATTTGATCATTGATTGTCGGGTGGAACTAGAAATGGAGAGAGTGAGAATAATAGAGAATCAAATAAGAGAGAAATCGAGAAAGAGAAATTAATAATATTCAACAAATTTTTAAGAAATATAAAATAAATTTAAGGTACCGGGAAAAACAGAGAGAAAGAGGCATATAAATATATATTATAGATATTTTAAGAAAAATAAATTTACAGACTGAGAGAGAAAAAGAAGAAAGAGAGAGAGGGAGACTGAGTAATACAGAAACTATGGCAAAAATAAAAAAGAGCGAGAGTGAGATAGAGTATCGCTTTATCTTAGAAATAAAAAAAAAATAATAAAAAATAGAGCAAGACAAGGAAAGAGACAGAAAATAAAAAATATTAAGGTATACATTTAAAATATTTAAGAGGAATTTAAGCATTTGAAAATTTCTATATAGATGTATCAACTTTAAAGAGATAGCAATCTATAAAGAGGCTTAGTGAACAAAAAGTTTCTTTAGTTTTAGGCAATATATAAAAATTCTATAATCTATGTTAATAATCGATTTGCATAAATAGTTTTTAAGCTTTTGCCCTTTTGCTAAAAAAAACCAGTTTTCACATGTTGCAGAATATATAAATTATTAGTTGATATCAAATAACCCAGCGTAAATTTCCTAGCAAAATCCATTTGATTGGTAATATGATGAAATCGACTTATAAATTAATTTCTATTTAAATTGATTTGATTTGAATGTTGCCAACTGTTGTTCTGATAGATATCGATTTTGAATTGTATTTCATGCGCTTAAAAATTAATCTCCGACCACAAATCAGATTACATATCGATGTGAGTGTCTATTCGAATATATATATGCAATCAAATTTCGACTAAATCGAAACAAAAGTTGCATAAATCACATAAATCCATGAGCCTAAATCCCGACCGGCCCAAACAGTTCAATGAGGTTGGCTGAAAGGGTGCTGGGAAAGGAAGAGGGAAAGGGAGAGGGACGTGCTTTGCTATTTCCGTGCCGTCGCATAAATACCCTTAATCCGGCCATGCCAGGCAGCGAGTGTATCAGCCTCTATAATAGAGGCAACCACATCATTATAAAAATGCCAGTGGCCGAAGCCAACTAGTGATTATGTGTGTGTGTGTGTGTGTGCGTAAGTGTGTAAGTGTGTGTGTGTGTGTGCCCCACGTTGCATGGCAGCTTTAACGATTTGTGCAACTTTAACTGGGTTATAGAGACGGTTATAAGTAGAATGTTTCTGTTCAATACAAATCAGATTTGCTACCAATTTAACACACACACACTCGCACACACTCGCATCTTTGAGTGGCCCTGTGGTAATCTTGTTTAGTTCATCAATACTAGCTTAGCCTTGGACAAAGAGTGAACCTGTACTCCCATTCACAATCATGTGCATATTCAACTGCAGATACGGATACTGTGTGCGTGTATCTGTCAGATAGATTGTCGCTGCCGAATCTGAAATCCTTTTGCATACCCAACAACACAAACACGCAGCAGTCTGTTCAATGGATCCCATTCAGGTTCAGCTTGGCACAACACACTCAACACACACACACACACACACACACACACACACACACACACACACACACACACACACTCATCGTATATGCATCCAAATCCCCTGGATTAAGCATATGAAGCATTCATAACGTTTATTTTACCTTTCATTCGGGCTCAGTTTCTCTCTCTCTTTATTTGAGCAAACAAATATTCGTTTTGCTTTGGCTGTGGCTGTTGAGAGCACGAAGAGACGCACAAACACACACACACACACACACACACAGACACACACACAGAAACACACATACACACACACTCTTGGGGGGCGGCTGTTGCCCCAAATGAACGTCAACACACACTTGTGGAGCTATTTTGGCCACACACAGCTACAATAACAGCAACAACAACAACAACAACAACAGCTGCGGCGGAAACGGAAGCAGGCGTGGCTGTGGAGGCGTGACAGTTTCTGTTTCTGCCTTGGGTTCCTTTTTGCCGGCACTCGCGGCGTATACGCAACCTATTTTAGCTGCTCCTTTTTGCGAATGTTTGCCTTTGTGGCCCCGGAGCTGACTCAACAGGTTGTCGTGGCATTATGGCCAATTTACGGTTTCGTCTGCCTGCGAGCAAGTTTTCAATTGCCACGTTTTCACGGTCCCAACTCTGTGGGCACAACAGTGCCTGACATCTGTATGTTTACTATTTATATAATCGAGTAAAAAGTTAGCTTAACGTTTTTATTTTGAAAATCAAATAATATTATTATTAAATCAGTTTTTTAAATTTTATTCATTCTATTTTATTTTAAAGCTATATAAATATTCTTGAGAATTTTTTAACTTATTTCTGTTTGATATTATTTGATTATTAGAAATATACATTTCATATTTATATATATACATTTAATATTTATATATATCTTTATAATTTTCACTTTTTTCAAAACTTTCTTAAATCTACATTTATTATTTATATATCCTTATAATTTTCACTTTTATTCAAAACTTTCTTAAATCGTGTAGACTTTTCCACCCTATAAAGCGCTTTTCTATTCAATTAATTTCCATTTCCATTTATTATCTTTACACACAGCATTTTTAGATACATTTGATGAATTCGATTTTCTGTTAAACATGTTCAAAAGTTTTCAAAATCCGCTAATATTTGCATTTGGCATATTTCTGAAATCGTTTGCACTGCATTTACATGCTAGAAATTTCTCGTCTCGTGCTCGTGTCCTGTTTGAATGTCCCACTTGCTGTTAAGCTGTTGGCTAAATCGTTGCCTCCGAATTGAAAGGCAGCCTGCTGGGGGCGTGGCCGAGCAGGAGGAGGAGGAGGAGTAGGCGGGGCAGGTGTTAGCATGTGCATGATAGTTGGATATAAACGTGCGTTAGATTTGAATTTTGTTTGAATTTGTGAATGGCTCACTCAATGTGTGTGTGTGTGTGTGTTCGTGTGTGTAATGTGTGTAATGTGTTTTGTAGTGTATTTTCAGGATTTGCACAGCAAAATGGCATCAAGCGAATATGTGAGAATGGAAAGGTTATTGTATCCTTGTTGTTGTTATTATTGTCATTTAACATTGCCATTGCATATGTCTGAAGCTGTGTGTGTGTGTGTGTGTGTCTGTGAGTGAGTTTATATGTAAATCTGTTTGTTTGTTTTCGTTGCAGTTGCATGTGCTACGTGTGTGTGTGTGCGTGTGCGTGTGCGTGTGTGCGTGTGTTTATTGCGCCTAAGCTGCTCAGCGACGCAACACGATATTTATCCCCCCAACCACCCACACACACACTCACACACACACACACACACACACACTGACACACACGCATTATTGTTGCAAACAGAGCTTTCATTTTTGGGCAATTTTTATTTGTCGCATTTCGTTTCGATTCGATTTATGCAGCGTTTAGTATGCAAAATTTTCATACGTTAGCCTTAATAAATCCCCAACGGCCGCACTTGTCAATATGCAGGCAGGCAGGCAGCCACACCCACCAAACCTCCGCCCACTTGCAGCAGCTGTGCCCGACAGTGCCACCTATAAGCTTATGCACACACATACACACACGTGCCACACACACACACACACAGAGACAGACAGACAGACAGACAGAACTTGTGCCGCGCTCTGCAATTGAAAATCACTGCGCCTTAGTTAACGACACGTTTGTGGATCAACGCGTTCGCCAGAAGAGCTTCCCGCCGGACTATTCCCGCTATTCCCTAGTCTGCAATTGACCTCCACACGACCATTGTTGTTTGGGCAAAGCTTCGCTGGTGCTGATGCTGCTGGTGCTGCTGATGCTGCTGCTGTCAGTGCAGTTGCCAGGGTCACCATCCATTCACCGATGGAGCTGCTGCATCTGCTGCCAGCTGACATAAGCCAGGCGGCTCTTTGCTGTATGCATAAGCATATGCTCAGGATTCAAAAAATACGCGCCTCACATTATGCATATGCCCAAAACAGATCGACGACAGTCTCTGTTCAATTTCAGCTCGTTTCAATTTAATTTTCGAGTCTCACAATTGATGCTCACTTGATAAAAAGTAATCATAATTTGTTTGTTGTTAAAGCAGAGTTCAAATTTATGATCTTTAAAATAAATGTATATATAAAAACAATTAATTTTCGTACTTGAAATGAAGCCAGTTCGAATATTCAGTCTAAAGTTTTGTATGACTTTAAGACAAAAACTTACTCAAGTTAAAAATTAAGAAAATAATTTTATACTATATTCATGAAAAAAAATATATACTATATATTGAATCCTCGTTCGATAAATGCAAATATATATTTCAGAGTAAAATACCCTATATATAAGCAAATAATTATATATATATATATATATCTATATCTATAAATATCCCTTCGATACCTCTGTTAAACTCTGACAATTTTTTTAATTATTAATTTTGAAAATATATATATTTTATATATTAATTATGTTTACATAACATAAATAATTAAACTACTTTCACCTATAAAATCCGATCTAAGCAAGGCTTTACGGGGTTTTTGTACAGTTTGATAATCTGCAACAGTTACAGGAACGGATAACGGGTACCGAGTACCGGGTAACGAGTACCGGGTACCGGCTACTGTCTGCGTTAAATCATCAGAGGAGTCGCACAGCTTCCTGGTAATCAACCGATACAGAGGCCATGCATTGTAGAGTGAAGGGGAGGGGGGGTAAGTTTGTGGCACAAATTTCGCAATCACTCGCAAAAGTAGCTGCAGTTGGTCGGTGAGTGTATATATGTGCAGATACAGATACAGATACGGATACAAATGCAAACGCAAATACATATGATGAACGAACTGATTCTCCAGTGCCGTTAGCTAAGTCCTGCCCCAGGGCCGGATGGGGCGGCAGTTGGTGCGCGGTTGCAGCTTAAGTGTTAAGCGTTATGCACAGACACAAAGAGAGAGAGAGAGAGGGAGAGAGGGAGAGCAGCAGCCGAGTCCGGTTTACTTCATTGCCGGATTTGGCCCATGTGCAGCCTGGCACAAATTCCAAGTTGTGCAAAGGATTTGTGCCACCCCGAAAGCCATAACCCCATGATATAGACGCACAATATGTCGCCCGCTCGCCTGTTGCCTGCCGGTTCACAGGATTCGGGATACAAGTTCAAATAAATGCCAAAAGCAACAGGAGGCAAAATTTTCGAATTATAAGCAAAAAGGGATTTGCAAAACAAAAAAGCAGCTCCAGCTTCGATTGCAGATGCAGCAACAGCAGCAGCAGCAGCAACTGTAGCATTAGCAGTAACATCAGCAGTTGCAGGTGCTACCGATTGAGTTAAGCCAACATCATGTACTCCCATCTCCTTGGTAGCATCTGTTTGCTCCTGGCTCCACACGGCCCCACTGGCCAATGACAGTTGTCACAGTTGCTTGTTGCTTGTGTGGCACAGCAGCCAGTTAATCCTTATCTGCTACGCACTGGGAATTCGACAGCTTCCGCTTCAGGCTGTGAGCGGGCGAGGCAGCTCCACCTACAAATTTAAAGGATTTAAATGTTGTGCAAAGCAAATCGAATTCAATCGTATAGCAACAGCAGCAGCAGCTCACAGCTCAGCTGAGGTGCAGTGCATCCCCAAATGTATCCACATCCGCATCCGCATCCTTTGGGCACCTTTTGTGTTGTGCATAAACTAGACAGTGCGCATTACGAACGGCTTAAAATCTTCAGCGACGCATATGGCCAACTTTCCCCCCTCCCCCCTTTCCCCCTGCCCACCACTGACTTATAGTCGAATAAATACAACTGGGCGGCAACCCGACCTCCATCGAAGTTTAGCCCAGCCGCACACACTCTCTGCCACGTGATTAGAAAGACACTTTGAAGCCAACAATAATAAGAACAAATACAATTGAAAACGTATAGAAGGTAGGGTATCTATTTATGCCAGTGAAGCAATCAGTAAGTACTATAGGGTAAGCGCTACTATGAGACACCCAGTATAAATATCAGGTACTATGAGAGGAGATCAGGGATCTTCCCCTTTGGAAAACAAAAAAAATTTATAAATAAAATGACACGTTCAAGATCTTAATAATAATTTTGAAATTAGTGAATTAATAAATAAAATTATATATTCAAGATCTTAATAATAATTATAAAATTAGTAAATTAAAATAGGCTTTATTTCTATAGACTATGACTAATCCCCACTTTGGCAATATCTCTACTTTGTAACTTTTTACTAAAAGTTAAAACCTTATAATATTTTATTTTATACTATTATCAATATAAACTAGTCAGCAGTTAGAATTAGCCTGAAATATCTGCAATAACTTTAAACTCGAACCCGTAAACTTACTGTACACATAGTGTTTACTTACTGTTTACCCTATAACTATTCAGGCAAAAACAGATCTCATCAATAAATTTACCTTGAACTGTTGATGGCGGGAAAATAAAATCCTTTTATAAGAAGTTCTTATTGATTAACTAAAATCACTTTGTAGTTATGTTTTTTATAATACGTTGCCTACCTAGTCTAAATACTCGGCAGAGTAAAACAACAACAACAACAATAGCAATAACAATGATAAATCACTTACGATAACTTTAGCTACTTGTGTGTGTGTGTGTGTGTATGTGTGTGTGTGTTTAATGTATTAATACACAAGTGGAATTACATTTGGGTTTCTTAAGCATGTTTCGGCATAGACTTGTAATTAGGAGCCTCCGCCTGGATGCCTGCTTAGGCTTAGGCGGACAATGTTTGGCCCATTTGGGCCAGGTTTATGGCCAGGCTATGTGCACTTGGGTTTAGTTGTGTTAACTGTGCATACTTCGATAGTTGGCAGACGCCATTTTGGTTGACAACAAGTTGGGTTATTTCTTGATCGGTTTTTCGATATCTTTTCAGTGTCGGGTTGAGTAATAATACGATAAGAACATTTGTTTAACATGCGATTAATGTATTTAAAGGCGTGTGTGAATCATTTTAGGTAATTTGGGTTATTTTTTCAATTTCGTAAAAATTGTCTATCAGCATGATAATGATAATGGCACAGAGCTCAACGGATTTATTCCCTGAATCAGATGTCACAATCAGCCGATATTATTCATTTCGAAAGAATTTCAGACTATCCTGATTTCAGTTTATTTATTTAATAGTTTTAGCATTAGAACTAATGCGCCTAATAATGCAATTAGCTTAATCCCTGTGCAAGGGACATTTAAAATCCCCTAAGCGCAAACAAAATCATTATTATCGTCGGCATAATCAAGTTTATCGTCAGCTAAATCGAAACAAAATGCAACAACAACCACCAACAGCAACAGCAGCAGCAACGGCAGCAGCAGCAGCACCACAAAACCAAGGACATTAGCCGTAAGCTTCAAGTTTGCGACTTATCCACGACCTGCACCGCAACCCGAGTACTCGTGTTTTACCTCTCTCTCTCTCTCTCTCTCTCTCTGTCTTCCTCTCTCAGGCGGAAAAGGGTAGTCTGTGTCTGTGTTGCCTGCTTTGCATACGAATTTGGCGCCAAAAGTTGCTAGCCAGTTCCTTGGATATTTTGCGGGCAAACTTGGTCGATGCGCAGGGCACGCATTTAGAATTTGAAATCCTTTATCCCTTTATCTGGCTTTCGCTCTAATCTCATCAGACACAAATGAAGAGAAGTTTCACGTTTCGCAGACGCAGCGTCAATTCGAGTCGGCTGCTGCTCCTGCTCCTGTTCCTCCTCCTCCTGTTCCTGCTTTGCCATTGCCGGCGAGTTAAGCTTTTGTTTTCGTCCCTGTTTGCTTTTGAAGTGCTCGGAACGGGAGGGATGGGGTGGGGATTGCGCACAGGGCAGCAGTTGGGATTAGGCCGCCAGCTAAAGTAATGTTGTGTGTGCGTGTGTGTGTGGCAGGTGCATGCCTGGCTTAAGCCGAGGAGGGGTTGAGACTGAATTTGAGTCTGGGCTGCTAATCCCAATGCCAAATCCCATCACATGCCAAAGCGGCCCCCCCTGATGCGTCCGTCTGTCTGCCTGTCTGCCCGTCTGACTGATGGCCTCGACTGGCGGCGCTTTATTGATCGCCTCGAGGATTATCCCGGGCGCCCAGCATATTGGGCCAGTTGCCTTGGTCATTTCAATTTGCGCACAGCCCAAAAACGGAAAATGGTGGGTGGAGAGGGGGGAGGGGGAACTGCGGTGGGGCTGTAATCCGTTTGAATGCCCCAATGCAGCATGCATAAATGGAAACGCACATGGTCAACGCATGGTCATTGTTCATGTTGTTGTTGTTGTTGTTTAAATCCAGTTGGCTTTGTTGTTGTTGTTGTTGTTGTTTTAGCCATCATATGAATCATACGCAACGTAATCCCAATTCGTTTAAGTCGCAACAATCCATGCCGACGCCAACGGCAGCGCGTCCAAAATAATTTACCCGGTCTGCACTGGACTCGCACTGGCCGGGGAGGCGGGGGCGTGACATGTGGGGGCTGCAGCTGTGGCCGAGCATATTTTCGCAATAAAGTAGATCCCACATTAATCCCAACGATTTTGGGCTTTGCCCGTTGCGTGCTTTGGTTATGCATGTGTGTGTGTGTGTGTGTGTGTGTGTGTGAGTGTGTTTGTGCTTGTGTGCTGGCCATGTTTGCGTCTGTGTTAATCCTTAAACCAGCAGCGCTGCCAGCTTCGCTGTCAACTGCAGCGAGAGGCCCAAAAACATGCTGAGCATTCAAGGCGAAGAGCGTCGGTGGGGGAAAGGGGCGACGCGGGGCGGGGTGCGTTGGGGGCGGGCCGAACCACACACAGCGACGCACAGTGACAGCCCCCAGTGGAGTTGGCGGATGAGATGACGTCGACGTCGACGTCGCTGTTGCCGGCTGCTGCCGGGGGATTAACTTTTTTCCAGGCAAACAGCGAGTTCAAAACGGAAAGGAAGGTGGAGGGGGAGGGGGGGGAGTGGGAGCCGAAGCGGTGGCGTTCAGTGTTTCGGGTTTGGGTTTTGCGCTTGGCGGCCGCGTGGGCGAGGGATTTAATTTCGTGCGGGATTATTATTTCGGATTTAACTCTTCGTTTTATGGATCGTTTGGTATTATAATGAGCAGTGGCGTCGTTGGCACGCCATTAAAAAGCAACGGGGGCTGGGCAATGCATAATAACCTGATATTTGAGGCGTAAACCGAACGTTCGTTGATTGGATTATAATGGGGCGTTGTGCGAAGGTAAATGAAAAGTAAACTAGAATTTGTGGGCTTGTGAATAAAACCTAATGGATAATTAAATTTGATAGATTTCAATAACAAAACAGCTTTTAATCTTCATCATATAGATAATAATTTTATTTTTCTAATTTTTTTTTAAGGAGTTCTTTCATATTTACCTATTTTATCACTTGGTTTTCCCACTCCATATCCAATGCCAGACATTCTCTAATCTATCCACACCTTTTAATGGTCATGTGCCATATTTCGCCGCCTCTGTCTTATAACCCGCTTTGGCATTATAAACTCGAGTGTATTTTTTTTAGCCCGAACCCCACGGTAACGGTAACGGGGCGACTGTGGCAGCAGCGCGAAACTGAATCCATTATAGCGTAAGCTGTAGCGCAATACCAAACACCAATATGCACACAAACACACACACACACACGCACACAGGGAGAGAATTATCCGAAAACGAAATGACATCCCTTGGAAATTAATCCTTAATTCCATTCATTTCGTATAATCCCTGAGATATACTTTGATAAGCGTAATGCGGCCCAGGCTCAACGTACAGCCACAGTGAAGGGAGAGCACAACACACCAACAGAGAGAGAGCGAGTCAATGCGATGTGCTTGTGTTTGTGAGAGCGGAGCACGCAATTGCAGAGAGTCGAGCCACATGTTGATATCTGTGGCAGTCATTTGTGCTTGTGCGTGTGGCTGTTTGTGTGTGCACTGAGCTCGCTCTCTCTCCCTGTGCGTCTTTGTGTGTGTGTGAGTTTTCATCGCATGGGGCGCCAAAACGAGCCGTCCGCTCCGCATTTGGCTTCAGTATCGTGCCAAACATGCTGGAAGAAGGTTGGTCTCAACATTTTTGCTCTCCCTCTCTTTGAATTATATTCGTGCCGTATTTAACATCGCGCCGGTCGAACCCTGTTGTTGTTATTCTTCTTCTTATGCCTGTTGTTGTTAGTGTTGTTGGTGTTGCTGCTCTTGCTCTTGTGGGTAGTGTGCAATTGGATTATTTTTAGGGCATGCGGATTAAACGTGCGCGCATGGGTAGAAGACAGTACGAGCTAATACGAATACACAAATACTTAAATAAAGTGCTGTATGAAGAATCGAGTGTTTGCCGATTTGTTATTAAATGTGACGTGAGTTTTTTTTGACTTTCAAGTAGTGCAATAAAAGTGACCTATGCCAAAGTGTAAAGTGAACCAGCGACTAAGACCAAGACCATGTGGAGCCGGCATGTGCAACAAACACACACACACACACCCACACTCTCGAAGATTGGGTTGTGTCGCCAGACGAGATTTGCCACACCACTGTCAAGTCGCATTTGTCAACAAAAGGCAACAGCAGCAGGGACAGTAGCAGCAGCAGCAACAATGCCATACACACAAACACACACACACACAAACATATTTATATGTATATGTGTATAAAGAGCTGCACACAGACAAAGCGCACAAATGAACTTAAAAAGCAGAGCGAAAGCTTTTAAATCTGTTGCTTTCGTGCAGGCTAATCCCTATGAAGTTCACTAGATTTTGTTTTGTGCTACTGTTTGGCATCCCAGTGGAGCTTACACACACACACACACACACAAGCACACAGACACTAAGCAAGTCTAAAGCTGGCAGACGAGAGATGGCACAACAACAACAACAACAAACACAACAATGCATGTGGCAACAGTAACAACAATAACAACAACAATGCCGTCGCGCTTTTGCACTCAAAACAGTGTGGCAAGTGCGCTCATCCTAGCGCCTAGCGAACGACACACACACAAACACACACACACACACATACTCATCCTCATCCGCATCCTAAGCCGCAACAATAACAACAACAAAAACAACAACAATGTGAAACGCACGTAGCGCTCAACAGGAATAAGGCTGTGAAAATAAAATAAAGGCTAAAATGATAAGTGAAAGGAGGAATGAAAATAGAAGTGGGGCTAACACTCACGTTGCTCAGGTTGTGTGTGTGTGTGTGTGTGTGTGTGGGTGTCTTTGGGTGTGTGCGATTATAATTTAAAGAGCCCACATTCCCAGTTACCCAGTTAACCTTAAGGTGAACCTGGTAAAGTCTTAAGGCCATACAATTAGAGATAATTAAAAGTGAGAAATAACCCATCTTCAGGTAGATCTTATAATCTTATTTTTTAACATTTCATTTCAGCTGCAGAGTCTATATATCGCTTAAATCGCGATAAAAATAATTTTTTATAGTAATTATAGGGTATTTTTGAGGCAGCACTCGCTTAAATATTTTTTGCGGAAATAATGACATTCTTTATTAATGTTATTATTCAAATTGGTTTAATTTATCATATTTATAAGTCTAAAAGCTATAATTTCATATCTAATTCTTATGGTTATTCACTTATCTAATCTTAAACTTAATTGGTTTTACGTTATAAAAGTAACTTACAGCAGTGGGTTGGGTTCTCTTTTTATTAGGCTAGCTTATCTAAACTCCAAATAAAATATATTGTAATCTGTGAACTTATTTATGACCTTTGTAATAATCGTTTTTATTAACAAATGTTAATGATCAAGTTTTATAATCGGTTTTCTGTTTTTTTTTTTATTTTATAAAATTAAAAGAACCGGAAACATCCCTAATTCCATTAAAATTCGTAGTTGCCTATGCAATGAGAATTGCCCATTTAATCCCATTTGGTGGCTTCTGTTTTAAGGTCCTCCATATGCAAGGACAATGCGCATTGTTGACTGCACAGGCGGTTGTTGGATATCAACTGGTTCCTGCCAGGCGAGTTAACAAACACACAGACACACAACGATGTGCTCTGATTGTATAAAAAAGTGTAGAAAGAGAGAGAGAGAGGGAGAGAGAGAGATAGCAAGAGCGAGATAAAAACTCTGTGCTGGCATTGAGTGAAATCGCAAAAAATTAGCAGTTAATCCCCTTAAATTGAATACCGCAGATGGTGTTGATGTTGATGGCAGTGACAAAGAGCAACAGCAGCAGCAACAACAGCAGCTACAGCAGCAACAATTGTGAAAAAAAAACAACAACAACAAGCGACACTCAATTCGCACACACTATAGGCCACCCCAACAGCCCCAACAACAAAAACAAATGTTACATATGTGGTGAGAGTGTCTGTGTGTTGGCCACGCTTAATGCGGCCTGGCAATTAGCCAGAGTTGCCACATAATACGCGCGGATAAATGTTTAAGATTTTAAGTTGCTTGCGTTGGTGGAAGGGTAGAGGGGGGAAATGGCGGGGGGGGGGGGGGATATCTTTGGCAGACTTTAGTTTTTGTTACTGTTTGGACTTAAGCTGTCAGCTGTGTGGTGCGGCTGTCTAGTGTGGTTTGTGGCTGTGTGGTTTGGCTTTAACAGATGCGACTGCGAACGCGGCTAAAAGCGTAACCCGATGCAACTAATCCGCGCACGGCGAACGACTAATCAATGCAGCTGAAACTGGAACTGGAACTGGAAATCTGTTCAGAAATTTGCTTAATCCCTGCGAAGCGCAACAGCAAATCGAAAATCGAAAGGAAAACAACAATAAGAAGCCAGAGCAGAGCATAATAATAAAAAATTAAATAAATAAAAGAAACCGGGCAAAAGAAAGAAAGAATTATAATGCCACAGCGTAAATCCCTCCTCAAATTAAGCTCCTTGGCAGTCGCGTATCGGGCGGCAGCGCAGCCAGCGCACCCTTTACGCTTTT
Organism: Drosophila micromelanica; assembly: GCA_004143825.1. Lineage (NCBI taxonomy): Eukaryota > Metazoa > Arthropoda > Insecta > Diptera > Drosophilidae > Drosophila > Drosophila micromelanica. Next base: position 46,810 of record SCDY01000618.1, read on the forward strand.
GTGGTTGCTGCTGTCATTGTTGCTGCTGCTGATGTTGTTGTTGCTGTTGCGGCAGCAGCAGCGAAAGGTTACGCTTAATGCAAATACACCGCCGCTGCCGCGCAGAGGATCAAATTTCATCCCCACCAGACAAAGCCCAAATACCAAAATACCAATGCGAGATGGCAAATGCGACACCGACACCGACACCAACACCAACAGCAACAGCAACAACATCCTCAACGACATCCTTCTGCCAAGGCAGCTTGAGTAGACACAGGAGCTGTGCCGCGCTAATAAACCGGCCCGACTGACTCATGCAGGCCCAAGCTGCCACGCCCCACGCCCCCCCAGCGTAAACTCAAAAGCATTCAAAGCCGCTCATCTGGCGACCTCAGCAGCAGCAGCAGCAACAGCAGCAGCAGCAGTTCATTGGCAGCGGATTAAGCCGCCGCGCACTCGCAGCGAGCGGCACAAAGACGCTTTGCCATTGGATCGATTTAAAATACAGCGAAATACTTAACAACAGCAGCGACAACAACAAAAACCACGACAACGAACAAATGAAAGAGAAAAAAATATTTTGTATAAAAGAAAAATCAGTTGTGGGTATTAATGGCCTCGATATGGAATGGGTCTGGTTGTGGGTAATATGCATAAGCACCATTAACTTGTACTTAAAACTGGCGGGCAGGTGCGGGGTCTGCGGCGCCGTCGTCTCGCTGCTGTTTCTTGTCCCGCTCGCACTTGGCTGGTAACTTAAATCGCAGCCGTGGCAAGAAGCGCACGAAGCGTCTTCAAGCGGATTATATTAATCAATGCGGCCGGCAGTCGCTCATAACCAACTAGGCGTATGCGTATTCTGTTTCCTCTTTTTAAACCCAGCACACCTTATATATATATATATAGATAGACATAGATATGCCTTTGTTTTACTATAACTATCTCGTTCTCTCTCTCTCTGTGTCTCTCTGTCTCTCTCTTAATTGAATAAATGGGGCCAGATCGCGTGTGTTGTGCGCTCCTTTTGCCCCCGCCCAAAGACTTTGTTTGGCTTTAAGCAGGAAGATTTAAACGCAAATGTAATGCTAGAGCAGCGCCAGGGCCGTATATGCATATTTATTTATATATATATATCGATATATATATATATGTGAACCAAGCTATAATTCACTTGGACACACACACACACACACACACATGTACGTACTGTGAGTCGCACAGCATAAAAGGCAAAGCGTCTTAAGCGTTAAGTAGGAGCAACGTAAATAAGTAATATTGATAACTAAAGTGATTAAGGTTGCCGCCATGTGTGGCAACAACGATGACGACGACAACAACAACAACTGCAGCAACGGCAACAACGACAACGGCAACGTTGACTCCCAATGCGACTGCAACTGCGACTCTGACTGCTAACTGCTGACGGTGACTGTAGCTGGCGGGCATATCTCAGCCAGCTTTGTACTAAAAATAATAATATATAAAAGCCTCGATGCCTTTGCTAATAAATATAATTATGTGTTCATCTAAAAAAAAAGTTGTCTAGTTAAATAAAAATTGAAAATCGATAAATTTAAAATTTAAATATATTGATTATTCATATCAGTCTGCTGCTTAAAGATTATTGAAATCGCATTTAAAATTACAAGCAAATTTTACAAATATTTCGGATGTTTTGAGTAAAAATTAACTTATAAAAATTATATAATAGATAACTTAAAAAAGTTTGCAAATAAATTATTTTCTTCAAAAATCAGTGTGCTATATCCAAAACAAAATTTGTTTCGAAATTTAAGTTAATCTTAAATAAATATGTATACTTAAATATCTTGATATTTATATATGTATATATATTTTTAAAAACAATATATAATTTTATTTAACACGAAATATTTCTTTTCATTATAATTGTATTTGTAACTAAATTTTAGTTTTTCAACGAAATGCATTCTCTCAGTACAGACAAAGGCTGCTCTGCTGAGAAGCTGCTCTAACAATAGCCAGGCTCTGAGATGTCCTTTTAAAAAGTCTGATCGATTTGAGCAGCTGGCAAATAGCACTCGAGTCGCAGTTTAAAGCGTATGCAAGTGTGATAATGTGACTTGACATTTGTGGCTGTTTATTATGTGTGTGTGTGCGTGTGTGTGTGTGGATTTGAACTTCTATTGGTTGGGGTGACATTTGTTTGGTGCGCTTATTTCTGGTTCAACTGCACTACAAGTCGATTTTTGACATTTTGCGCAAACATTTCGACTCGCCACGCCAATTGTCCTTCGATTGTGTTTGCAGACATTATCGACATTTAAATCCCACTCGATGCTGCCACGGGGTCTAAACAACGTCAATGCCAATGGCAACGCCATTGGCTTGTTCTCCACTTGATAATATTTGACAAATTGAAAATCCTTTTGTGGCAGCGACCGCCTTTGCCGGCGTTTCTTTTGTGCGGCTTGCACTCTTGTGGCCACCAGTGTGTGTGTGTGTGTGTGTGTGTGTGTGTGTGTGTGTGTGTGCCATCACACATGACTGCATACAGCTTGCATGTCTGTTTGCCTTATCCTGCGTTCATAATTTTAATCCTTTTCTACATTTTCGGTTTATTTGCATTCATGACATTTTCATATTTGTGCCAAGCACTTGAAAAAGACTTTGTTTAGGGTCTCCAAATGCAGCTTGTTTGTTCTCCAGATCTGTATGCGATTAAGCTAATATCCTTAAAGTGTTTAGTTGGGTCAAGTCAATAGACAACAGCTGTTTGTTAATTTTGTAGATAATATTTAATTTTGTTTTTATTTAAATTACAAAAATGCATAAAATTAAATATAGAAAGTAGAACTTAAATAAGGAAAATACAATATCTATTAGTTAAATATATATATTAATATACAATTTATTTTCTGCGTGTAGGGTATCTAGTCTTCTAGCCACACTCGTTTTCACAATTTCTATTCAGCTATGCAGCTGAATTCGATATGCGATACTTAAATGTCATCAATTAATCAATGGACTCTTTTAGCTACATTTCTGTAGGAATTTGTCAGAATTTATTTCATTTCCATTTGCATTACCATTTACATATATATATGTATATATATAGTTGTGCATGTGTGTGTGTGTAGAAAAATCTCAACACTCAACAAAGTCGTTTGCCACTCATCAACGTGCTTTGACCAAAAATACACATCATAATCCTTTTGTAAGGATTTGGCAAACTTCTTGTGATTTTGCCCTCGCCCACGTTTTGTTGCACATGGCTTTTTCTGGGCTGTCTTCGGGTTGCGGGGGTTGTATGTTTTGGGAGATTTGGAGTTACGTTGTTGGCTTTGCTTGCATTCAATTATCGTGCGCAGTTGGCCATTGTCTCAGCCCCGGCACGGATGTCCTTCTGAGACTGTCGTCCCGAACTTGGAACTAATGAAGTGCTGCAGTGCCTTAAGCAGCTGCTAATGCCACTAGAGCCGGAGCTGGAGTCGGAGTTGGTTCGGAGTCGGAGTTGGAGTTGGAGTCGGAGCTGGCTGCACTTGAACTCGACCGGCAGCCACTTGGCCTCATGTATAAGCATGTTTTCTGGTTTGCTTCACAGACAAAGCTTAGAACCACTTAAGAAAATCCATTCAGAGGACTCTGGGGCTAGTTTAGTTTTTCTGGCCAGTTCCCAGTTCGACTCACCTGCTGCCCGCCCGCCCCCAATCAACCTAGCTGTTGTCTTGGGCCAACAACAAAAAGGATTAAATCTAAGACAGCACACAGAAATCGAAAGGGAGAGAGACAGAGAGAAGGACACATGCAAGCAAGGACACACATGCATAGTTTTACATGTCGTAAGGACAAAAAATGAATTTATTACACAACAAAACAAAAGTTGAGACACAATTTAAATGCCTTTGCACAGTTCGTTCGTTCGTTCGTTCTGTTGTTAATGCCCCCAGAAATAGTCCGAGGCGAAAATTCGCAGCTGGGTCGCCCAAAGTTAGGAGGGCTGGGTTTAAATAAATTACCGCTACGGGCCATGCTTATTTCATTAGGATTATTTCCGACTGGGTCTTCGACTAACGAAGATGTTGCTGGCCATCCAGTTGCCAGGGCGAGTCACTTGGCTTGGACTATTTACATGCCACACCCACTAAGGGGGCAGATCTCTTGATTTCCGGTTATATGTGTTGTTACTGACACAGAAACGGCAGCAGACTAAACACCTCAGGAGGTGGGCCACTATGGGGGGTGGGGGTTGGTGGAGAGGCAGGGGGATGGGTTTGCGCTAAACGCAAAAGCGAAAACGATAAGAGAAAGAAAATGCCTAGCGGCATTAATTATAAGCCGCTTAAAAGTTTCAACATGTTTTTCCCCAAAGAAAGCCCTTTCGAAAAATACCAAATACGCCAATGACTCAGCCTGACAAATGCAAAAAAAATACAACAACAAAAAAGTACTAAATAAGCAACGTATGTACCGTTAAATGCAACAATAAGATTAAGATCTATGGAGAGCAGCGTCTTCCAATTAGCACAGCCATAATCAATAGTTAACCGAACCGAACCACTTTCAACCTATCCGGTTCGGTTCAAGCAGAGTTTGCAGTTTCAGACCAAGTTTGCAGAGAGATCACATCAAACTTTGCCTCAAGATGATGCAGTTTACCAGTTCTTAAGCACTTTGCAGCCTTGAAAACAAATTTAAGTCTTCATGTTTTTACATGTTTCATGTTTTCATTAGCTTGCAGAGCGAGAACTTTTCTTATATTTATTTTGTAAATATTAAAAATTTTATAATCAAAAATATAAATTTGAAATTCAGGTTATCTCTTGGTATTAATAAGATATATTCATATTTCTGATTATTCATTGGAAATTAAACTAGTTTTATCAATTTTGTTTAAGAACTTAAAATCTTGATTTTGTTAGCACTTAAGCCTGAATTTCTTTTAATTATAAATGTTAATTTCTTTCTTCATTAAGCTTCAGTTTTCTTAGTTATAGTTAGTTGTAATTTGTAAATTTTGGCATATGAATTTTATAATTTTGTTCTTTTTTTCCATTCTTTTACTCATTTGTTATGCCTTTCTTCTTGCTTCTTAATATGTTTTTCTTTGGTGGATGGGGGCAAGACAAGTGGCACTTAGACAGGGATATGCAGCGTCCAAAGGTGTGCGACAAGGGCAGCGAGGCGTAAGGCGCACAGTGTGTGTGTGTGTGTGTGTGTGTTTGTTGTGTGTTGTGTTGCGTAAAGTTCTTAAGAAGCCCCGATGCTGGCTCGGCATTATAAATTAAAATGCATGCATTAAAAATTCTACTAAAAAGAGTTTGCAATTAAGTAGGACTTAAGTTGAAGTGTAAATAAAAATGCATGTACACACACACACACACACACACGCACACACATGTGAAAACTTAAGGACTGTAGCAAGTAGTGTGGGTAAAAAGACATCAAGTTGCCTGCTGCGTGGCACCCAAAAAACTTGTGGCAATTTCCTTAAGACTATTGCTTAATTTCCGGTCACTTTTACTTTCACACACACACCCACACACACGCACGCACACAGAGACAAATATGCCCGCCACTTAAGTCCTTTAAAATCCTTAGAATTTTTGCGTGCGGCTCTTAGCACTAAGACATTTCCACTGGTCAACCACTGATAAGCAAATTCAAACAGTTCACTTGGCTTAAGCGGGACCCTTACGCCCGAATGTCCTTTGCGCATTAGGCAAATATCCTTTACGGTTATTAAAACTTTGCTCGGTAAAATTTTAATTTTCATACCCAAATCACTCAAATCATTTTAATAAGTAAATTATGAACAGTTTCTTATAAATAAACAATACACAATTTATTCGGCCACCCGAAAGATTTACAACAACACACCCTCCCCCCCCCCCCCCCCCCCCCCCCCCCCCCCCCCCCCCCCCCCCCCCCCCCCCCCCCCCCCCCCCCCCCCCCCCCCCCCCCCCCCCCCCCAACACTACAAATATTTGTTGACCAAATATTTGTTGACCACTTAAATTGCTCTGCTCCACCCACTAAACATTTAGAGTGTGCGTGTGCGTGTGTGTGTGTGTGTGTGTTTCTTAGGTGGGGATTAAGTCCGTTTTGATGTTGTGCGTAGGCGATTCATAATTATTGTTGGTCTTCTTGCTGTCTTTGTGGTCAGTCAATTGGTCAATTTCTTACAAGAAAGCCAAAAAGAGCGCACACACACACACACTCGCACACTCGCACACACACACCCTTCACCTTGAGGTTTTTGTTGCCCTTCCACAATAAAATTTCATGGCAATCTGCACACGTGAATGCTACGCAAAACTTTCAAAGATTAAAATCTTTCTCTTCAGCAGGGGGTTGCTGCTCTCAACCCCTGCTAATTGGTTGCCCCGGGGCCGTTGCGCAATCCGGATCGGGAGAGAGTGGTCCATGGCGTACTCCAAAGGAGCTTAGCTGACGGCACTAACAAGCAAACCGAATCACAAATATCCATTTATTTGAACTCTCAATTCAGATTGCGATAAGCCAAGCGCAGCGCGCGCAACTCTGGCAACTGCAGGGTAATCAAGGACAAGCCACCGAGCCACAATTGAGTTCGTAGTGCGACTACTAAATACCCTGCTTAAATAATAAATTGTGATTTTACCTACAGAACAGTTTTCTGGCACAAATATTGAAAATTATTGTGTAAAAAATCTAACACACATTTTAACAAGCATATTTACTTATCGAATGCCCTTTAAAAGTTCGATACGTGCTGAAATTTGTTTTTAAATCATTATAGTTGTTATTATGTAAAGTTAGAAAGCCTACTGAATACCCTGTAAGTGATGAATCCAAACTATCAAATTCAGGTTCCAGTTGAAACTTAGCCGTATTCCCATAATTCGATAGCTGAATACCCTGTAAACATAAAAGTTAACTTAATAAATTCAAGTTAAACCTATGCTGCTGAAGTTTCAGTATCATAAGTTAGTCTAAATTTTAATATACTGAATCTTTGATCCTTGAATAGCTTCAAAGAATATCTAAGAACCAGTGCAGGGTATAAATACCCATCATAATCAAATGTTTGCTCCGCATTCTCAGGCAATTGGCAACTTCATTATTTTTGCGCTCGACTTCGACTCCGACTCCGACTCCGATTCCGACTTCGATGCTGGCGCAGGTTAATAAATCTTAAGCTGCGACATAGCGCAAAACCAAGAGAAAATGGAAAAGTCTGCGTGCAGAGGAGAGTAGGGGGTTGGGGTGGGGGTGGGGTGGGGCGACGACAGCGTCTAAGCCTATGCAAGTGGAGTTCATTACAAATCGTTTGTCAGCTTAGGGCAACGGGCGGTGGGTGGGGCTGTCTGTCTGGCTGAGATTTAATGCCTCAAACGATTTTAATTCAATTTGTTTGGCCTATTCGCTGGCTGCTGTCTCGATTATTTTTGCCACTGATAATGCTAATAAGGATAATCGCCGGCTGGCAGCGATGGCCCCCAGTCGCCGTGGCTACTTAAGCGCTGCAATGCCAACAAAATTTAAGTGCCACGCCCCCTCCCCACCAACCCCCTCCGTATTTTTGAGTGCCGTCAGAGCACTTGGCTATTTTCAGCAGGGCAACGCAACAATTAGCGAGCTGCACTCACACACACACACACACACACACATCGACACATATGCATGCACATCGAAATCCGCTTTTGTGTTAGCCCCAAATGATGGGCCAGGATAATGGATTTAATGAGTTTATTATTCGGTTGCGCCACACATTTTCCCCTACATTGTGCTTTGGTTGCTCTTTCAGCCAACAACTACGCACCTAGGCCACCTACCTACCAAAATCCTGCTCCATTTATGATGCGTATACATAATGCCAAAGCCAAAACCGGTCAGCCAAAAGCCCCACGGCCCGGTTTATGGACATATATGAAAATCGTAATTGCGTATATTACGCGAAAAACACAAACACAACAAAAGGGCTTTTAATACAATGGACAGACAACATGTGTGTGTGTGTGGCATGTGCCCCCAAAAACATTTTTGATTGTCTGAAATTGTGCAGCATTTGCGGCAGATTGCAGTTAATAAATTAACTAAAAAAGTATTAAATCAAACCACTTATTCAAATTGTTGATGTGTGATATTTCATTTAATTATAAAATTTATTAAACATTTTATATTTAATTTTTGAATTAATTTTTTCTACATTTACTAAATTTTCCAAAGATTAATAGTGCTCAAAAAATAACTTTTCTCTTTTTATTGGCTGCTTTCCTTATTTTTTAATTCGCTCTAAAGTTAATTTTTTTAAAGTTCCACAAACAAATTGTAAATACCTTTAGTTGTTTGCCCCTTTTCAGCTCTTAACTCTTTTTATTTCTTATTTTTTTTAGGTTTTTAACCGTATATATTTTACGCACGCTTTTCACGTATATATAAAATATATTCATACAATTGATATATTTATTTTTAATGCCCAATGAGGATTTCGTGGCAATTAAAAGATTTGCACGCACACACACAAACAATATATATACATATCAATTTATATATTGCAAAAATCGCTCATAATTGTGGCAGCTACTTTTGGCCGTTCTTTTGGCTGTTTAAAACGCGCCCAAAAGCCAATCGCCAATCTGCGCTGCTTACAATTTTTATAATTGGAATAATTAATAATACCATTATGGCGGCCAGCAGCGGGCGTTAAGCCTATTTGCTGCTGGAGTCCGGGCACACACACATCCACACACACACACACACACACACACACACACTCACACACACACACTCACACACACGAATGCATTTTTAGCTTTGGATTGAGCGCATTTCATTTTGCGTTTGCTATTGGCAAAATTTTTGGTAAATTATTTTTAAGCTGTTCATAATTGGTCGCGAAAAACTTGCCAATCATTATTTTTAGGCCATATTCAAAGGGCCGTTATAATATAGCACTATATTTAAATGATGACTACACTCAAGCTGCCGAGTGCCGACCAATTTTATTCATTATTAATAATTATTTAGCCTATAATGCATAGACATATATACATACATTTATTTATAATCCTGGTCATATTGTGGTGCGATGGTTGGGCGTCTAAAACCATTTTGTGGCTAACCGCAGCATGCAATAATTTATTTAAATACTTGTTTTCGACTGCGGGCGGGACTTGGCCAGTATACATATATATAAAATATGTTTTAATTGCTTATTTTAATTTGGCCGATTTGCACTTGGCGCCATTTGAAGCGCTCAAAAACTAAACCGATTAGCAGCAGCAGCTGCTGCTGATGCAGTTGCAGCTGCAGCAGCGACTGTGAAATACCCTATTTTATTAAGTCTAACAACATGTTCTGAAATCAATGCTTAAAAATGAGAAATATAAAACAAATGTTTGTTTCAGTAAATTTTATAAATTTCTATAAATGAAAAATTTTAATTTAACAACAAACATAATTACTAAATAATTCTGTTAGAGTATTTTCAACCATATTTGTACTTGAATTGAGTGCAAAGTTCTTTTTGCTTGTTCAAGTACAAAACTACTCTAAATGTTAATTAACTAGTGTGCTTCAAATGCAACTAATTTGAGAGTTTGGTGGTTTTTGTTGCTGTTCTAGTGCTTCGAGTGTTTTTGTAAAAATCCCTTCGCAGTAAATTGATGTTACTTTATGTCTGTCTCTGTCTCTTTTTTATGTGTTGCAGCGAAATCGCTTCCGCTGCACTGCGTGGTGGAGTCGGTGCACTCGCTGCACGCCTCGCTCACCATCGACACCCGCCAGCCGTGGAAGCGGCGGCCCAACATTGAGACGGACAGCTATGTGATCATTGCGGCGGCCACGCCCTGGAGCGAAATCGTGCAAACGGCGCTGCAGCGTCTCGGCTACTCGCAGGAGGTGGCCAACACGGCCAGAGGTGAGTTATTTGGAGGATCTGATCTGGATATAAACTCCTACTTATATATAATCTATCTTATATTTACTTGCTTTCAGGCTCGCTCATCATCAAGCACTGGAAGCCCATACCGCTGGAGCAGATCTCTGACAATCCGGCGGTGCCGGTCAGCGACATTGTTGGCGAACTCACCTCGGTGATCACGTTGCGCATCGTCATCCTGCGCCCGAAGACGTCGCCCTTTGGCGAGATCAAGGACAAGCTGTTGAAGCTGCTCGTCCTTCAATCGCACGCGTTACTGCGCTCCACCGGCTGTCCCCTGGACGAGGTGAGTGCTGATCTCTGTTAAATACACACACACACTCGCACACACACACACACTCGAGAGTGGCAGCTAATTAGACATTCGCTTTGAACTCTTGCACTAGAAAATGTTGCGTTAAGTTGACAAAATTCTATAATGATTCATAAGCGGTTTACGACGACACCACACACACACACACACACACACACACACACACACACACACACACACACACACACGCAGAGACTGCCTAGCCTATTATCCTTCATCGTCTTGCCAAACTTTCGCCCCATCTTACCCTTCTGCCATTCACAACTAAGTCGTTGGCTAAAAAGCAAACTCACAAAAACCCAAACCGCTAATTTGCGTGAATTGAGGCATAAACACTCACACACACTTGAAAAGAGCCAACTGTTGGCAACAAAAGTTTTTGCGTATCCTTACGCCCCTTCTTCTCCTGTGTCTAAAACCAGCCAATGCCGTCTGTCTGTCTGTGTGTCGTACGCATACCAAATTTATAGAAAATGTTTTGATAAAGACTACAAAGAAATGTTGTTAAGCCGAGTTCATTTATTTTGGTTCACTTAACTAATCCCCTGCTGCAATAGTTTTCATTTTAATCAGCTTTGCGCTTATCGCCGCACACTGCAAACAATTTCTAATGATTCCCAATAAGTACAGTGAAAGCTTTGCTAACGAAAATGTTTGCTAAGACATCCAATTAAAAAATAAAAATGAAATTGAAAAAAGAAAATATTTGTATTATTATACGAATTAGAAAGATTGCATGGAATATTTATTATACATTTTACATTTATTCGTTACAAGAAAAACTTGCAAATCTTCGTTTTAGCGAGCCTTCACTGTATGTTTATATGTCTTGCATATCTGAGTGCATTGCAAAGACAGGACTTAATGGCAAATTTGCTGGGCAGATCAAAGTCTTAAATAGTTGGTCATTCGGGCGCATGACCCACATCGAAATCCCTGTGCGAGCAGTGTCATAAATCACAGTCTTTTCATGTCTGGCCAACCTGACTATATAGTGTATATATATGTATGGGCGCTATCGGAAATCACGACCGCAATACCCTTCAATTGATACTGCGACTGATTTTATTGGCCCTGATTAATATTAGCAAAGCAGTTGCTCTAATCACATGATAAGCATATATTCCTATAATTCCCTCGGCACACACACGCACACACGCACACACGCACACACACACACACAGTGATTGCGGTGCCGTTTCTAATGGTCGTCTGTGTTCCAAGAATTGCGATATGAAAATCAATTTAATAATTGCCCCCCTCCCTTCCGCGCTGATCGTAACCCATTTTATTTACAATTAGTTGTCTATAACACAACCCCCCTTCAACCCCTGACCCCTCCCCCCCCCTTTGGTCGTCACCTGGTTCGTGTGTTCCGCGCAGCTTAAGTGATTTGGGGCGCCTTCTTAGCTGATAGCGACAAACATTATCTACGATACTCTAGCTGGCAGAAGCGCACGTATCTGTCAGCATTTAATACGGTAAACCAACCCCCTACAACCCCACCCCCCCTTTGATGGAACTCATGCGATTGGCATTGCCTAGCGCTTCCCTGAAACGAATTCGTTTCTGAACATTAAATTCAATTTTAATCGCATAAGCTGTTGTGTCGTCGGCCCCTATCGCGGCATAGGGACTATCTATTTATCGCTCGACGGTTGCCGCTGTCCGCTCCGTCCGTCCGTCCGTCAGTTAATATCAGCGTGGTATCAGCTCCCCGTATATCGTAATAGCCAATTTTTGAGGCTGGCGCAATCACAGTCAGCCACACACATACATTTTATGGCTAAGTGAATCCCGCCATTTTTTATGACTCCGAACTACAGTGAACACTCGCTAATTTTAACTACTCCTTGCAGGTGACGCTCTCGCAGATTTGCCGCAGCTCGCATCAGAACACTTACGCGCTGCCCGGCGGCGAAATCTCCGACGAGCTGCGTCGCAAGTTCGATCAATGGTGGTCGAATCAATTATCGCCGCAGTCCGCGATGACGCCCAAGATGCTGCCGTTCATGTCGGCGCCGTCGGCGGTGCCGGTGGTGCCCGGCGACATGGAGTTTCCGGTGGGCACGGCCATGGCAGCTGCCGCTGCGGCTGCGGCACACGCGGCCGCTGCCGGCGCTGGCGCCGCTGCCAATCCGCTGGGCGCGATGAGCAGCCGGGAGTCGCTGCTGCTGGCCAACGAGGCGGCCGTGGGCCATCATAGCAGCGCCGCGGTCGGACCCGCCCAGGCGGGCGGACACCACGGCAGCATGCTGGTGCATCCGATGCACGCGTCCATGCACCATCACCACCACGCGGCCTCGCACGGCGCACAGTACCCCAGCCAGAAGACGCGCATGCGCACCAGCTTCGATCCGGAGATGGAGCTGCCCAAGCTGCAGAAGTGGTTCCAGGAGAACCCGCATCCCTCGCGCCAGCAGATCCAGACCTATGTGGTGCAGCTGAACGCGCTGGAGTCGCGACGCGGCCGCAAACCGCTCGACGTGAACAACGTGGTCTACTGGTTCAAGAATGCACGCGCCGCACAGAAGCGCGCCGAGATGCGCGGCGGCAGCTTGGGCAGCGCCATGAGCGCCCTGGGGCATGCGGCGATGAACGGTTATCTCGGCCAGCACGCGCCGCTGGGGCAGAACTCGTCGAGCAGCGCGGGCAGCCAGCCGCTGAGCATGGGCAATCTGTCGATGTCGCACGACTATCTCAAGAGCCCGATGAGCCTCAAGTCCGAGGACATCGACACCATGTCCCAGCACTCCGACGAGCTCGAGGAGGAGCCCAGCCGGCCGGGCACGCCCCAGCTGCCCCTGTCGCTGACCACCCACGAGCGGCATCGCAGCTCGCCGATGCTGGACGAGGACGAGGAGGAGGAGCGCGCCGAGCAGCAGCTGCAGCAGACGCCGCAACGCGCCAAGAGCGCTGGCAGCGATGTGGTCAACGGGCTGGAGGAGCCCGAGGAGAAGCCCGCCGTGCCGAAGTCGAGCGAGGCCAGAGAAACCCTTGAGATTGACAATGAGAATGAGAATGAGAATGCCAGGACGGAGGCGACTGGCGACGAGGCCGGCGCCATCAACAACAGCAACAGCAGCAGCAGCAACAACAACAACAACAACAACAATAGCAACAACAACAGCAACAACAACAACAGTTCACACAACGAGCCGGAGACGGGCAGCCCGACAAAGCGCAGCACGCCCAAGGAGGAGGAGGATGAACTGGACATGGACGAGGATGACGAGGACAACGAGAACGATGCCAGCCACCTGGACGAGTTTCGCTCGCCCTCGCCCGACCTGGCGGGCAGCGTGACGCCGCACAAGGATCAGCTGCCCTTCCCCATGGTGCCCAACTCGATGTTCTCGCAGTCCTTCATGTACATGAGCCACTACATACCGGCCTTTGGCCAGGCGGCCGCCGCCCATCCGCACGCCCATCACGCGGCGGCCGCCGCCGCCGCCGCCGGACTGCAGCCGAACGCGCTGATGGGCGGGGCCGGGCTGAACCTGTCGAGCATCTCGAACGAGGAGCGTCGCAAGCGGAATCGCACCTTCATCGATCCGGTGACGGAGGTGCCCAAGCTGGAGCAGTGGTTCGCCATGAACACGCATCCCTCGCACAATCTGATCCTCAAGTACACCGAGGATCTGAACACCATGCCCTATCGGTGAGTACTCAACTCGATCTGAAATCCTTTTTATCTTGAAATTAAACCAATCTTTTTTTTGCTTTTGTTTCCTTGCAGGCAAAAGTTTCCGCGACTCGAGAGCAAGAACGTCCAGTTCTGGTTCAAGAATCGGCGGGCCAAGTGCAAGCGTCTCAAGATGTCCCTCTACGACAACAGCCAGTGCAGCCAGCTGGGCGGGCTCGGCTCCTTTGTGCCCAAGTACGAGGAGCGCGACTAGATTCCCACTAATCAAAATCAAAATGTTGTAAATATGCGCACTTGGAACTAAAATATTTCTAGGTTTAAGATCATTTTTGCAGCTATGCATGACAAACATGAAAAAGAGAACGACAACAAAATAATCCCCTAATTAAGCGCCGTTTCTCCAAGTATTATATAGCAAAAGGTGTACCAAGTTTCTGACCCAGTAACAGACCCAGACCCAGTTTCGGTCCCAGTAAGCTAGGCAATTGCCACAGAATATTTAGCAAAAAAATAAAAAAAAAAAAACGGAAATTAAAAAAAAAAAATAAATATAAAAAACTACTAGTTAAAAATTACAATTAGAGCAACTAATAGGACTTTAATTTATCGCAGAAAATTTGGACATACGACGTAGCTCTTAACATGACCTAATCAAACATATATATATCTTATAACAGTCTATCTATCTAAATATAAGTTAAAGTATCTATCAATTTGCAAGTTAGGAGTGCAACCAAAGAAAGCCAATTTCATGTGTAAATATGTATGTTATTCCAGATTATTCAAAGTAACTATGAATAGTAGTTACAAGCATTGGAAGTTTCTTGTTTATTCAATATATTTTCGATTGATTTCCGAAAGTTTTATTTGCCTTATTTTAGTTCGTTTACCAGCTTAGCACATATCTATGGAGCATTATATGTAATATGAAAAAGATAAGTGAAAAAATTAAAGAATATACAAAAACAAAAAAATGTAATTTATCCCAAGTGGGTTCCGTTTTATATCTTGGTATTTAATACCTGCAAGAAGCTAAAGCTACAGCAAACTGTAAATTCAGCTGCTGTTTTAAGTATTCAGTTGTGTATTTGAATAATTAAATTTCAAACGTTTGATAAAAAAACAATTACGAGTAGATTCGCATTAATAACTACACCTAAAAACATGTTTAACGAATTGTTCCACTAGATCCATAAGCATACAAATCGAAAATAAAATCCAACTAAATTTACTTGTAATTTATTAAAAGCATGAATACACACACACACAACTACATATGACAAAGCAACACACACACATACATTTTATTATAATATGTATTCCCAGCAATTATTAAATGATTAAATAAATACAATTTTAAATGTCAAATTTGAGCTAAACTCGACGTGTTGTTATTGTTTCTGGTTAAAAGGGGATTTATTGAACATTAAGTCCTAAATGTTCTCTCGCTACTAATAGTTAAATTTCTACAAGGTAAGAGGTTGTAGAGTCTTCCAGAAATCAAATTAAACTTTACAATTTTATCGTGTGCTTTGGTTTACTACTTTGTTTCTTCCAAATAGATAGTACCTGTCATATATTATTTGGCATTGTGTTGCGACAATGCCCACGTAATAGAGTGTCTTAAAATATAGTCGCTTGATAAGGTTAATATCTATTAATTATTCTGCAAAGCCCTTGTCAATCGTTTATTTAGCTTTGGAAAGTTTTCTCTATTGCTTGAGGACAAATTCTACACGCATTCTGCGAATGACGTCGAAAAAAATTGTCGATTTTTAGCTTTGGTTTTTGTTTGTTAAAAAATCTAATTAATAAATATAGAAAATCATATAGAGAATTTAAAATTTTCCCTTCAAATATATAGAGCATACTTTTTGGGGCAAACTAATATTAGGATTTCAATTTAAAGTATCTTTAGAAGTCAGTTGCTTGAATTTTAGATATACTCTGAGTGTTTAAAATTAAGAAAACACTATTTAAAAAGCGTGATATAATCAAATTTCCGCTGTATATGCATATGGCAAACCTCCACAAAAAAAGAGGAAATAAAATGTATATGCAGTCCTGCGAGTCCTGCTAGCAGGAGTCTATCTCCTGTGGAAGAGTCTGTGGCTAATGTGTGGTAATGTGTTTGGCAATTTCTCATGTGGCAGGACTTGCTTTGCTTTATTTCTTTCATTTTTGTTAGTCGCTGATAAGCAAAGGGAATAAATATGCATATGGAAAAAAATGGCGAGTGGCTGCTGCTGGGCTGTTGCTCCGCCTCCGTCTCCGCCTTCGCCAACTGCTGTTGGCCACGCGGCGTATGAGTTATCTGCCCAGGCAGAGTATATTAGCGTTGCCTTCAGCGAGATACGAAACAATTTATTAGCGCCAAAGTTTGCTTCATTTCTTTCCACATTTCTTTATTCCTTATTTCGACCGCCTTTGTGCAAGCCACAAATGTAAAGACGTTTACACATGTGCACACACACTCACACACACACATACTTGCTCCTATAGATAGGTATAGGTACAATCATGCATGAGAGAGAGAGGGTGGGGGTTTCGTGGAAGCTCCTAAATCAGCAGTCAACATTATTTCTTATTTTAAGTACGTATCTGAATGGGCGCGCGTGTGTGTGTGTGTGTGTGTGCGGGGATGTGCATCATTTGTTATCGCAAACTTTTAAATTAAAAATGCGAGCGGGAAAAGCAGGCCAAGGAGAGCACGGAGCTGGGGGCGAGGGCAAATGTAGCTAACGAAATGGCGTCACACAATTTATGAGCGCGTTTTTAGGCTTGCATATTAACTGGCTTTTATTTATGAATTTCATAACAAAAAATTCTATTGGATACTTTGCGGCGGACGTTTGAAATAAAGAACTCACAACTGCTGTCGTATATCTGTGAAAGGGGATCTTGTCAGACAATTCAATTGAAATCTAGTTAGTTGGAAATAACAAGTAGAAACCATTAGAAGTATAGATTAAAATGTATGTTATTCCCGTGTATTATTAATTACTTAGAATGATGTTAACTCCCGACTGCGTTATATTTACACTCTGTCAATATGCAGCTGTTGCGTATAAGTGTAGCATCTAAAAGTATGAAATACTTTTCTTTGTGTTCGCTCTTAGCAAGACTATAAAATAAATATTAAACTTTCATAACTCAGGCAAAAAAAAATTTTTTTTTTATTGTTATTATTAAGTTTATTTATTCTGATCGGGCAAATAAGGATATTTATTCGAATGACATAGCTTTTTATACTCTTACGAATCAGGTCTGTCGATTGACATTCAAGAATTTCCATTTTAAATTTTGAACAATTTTGATAAAAATTACTTCACATTTTTGGCCAAAATCGCAATGCGCTCAAAAACAAATTAATGATGCCTGAATATACTTTTTTCGCTTCGTTTACAAATATGATTTCTTTGAGTCAATGCAAGGAGCAGTGAGAATTCGCAGAGTTCCTTGGCGCATAGCTAAAGAAAAATGCCTTTGAGCAGCAAATGAATCTGGTTGGTAGTGCATAAATATTTAGACAAAGTACACATAATATCGCCGCCCTGCAACAACCCCAGAAAACCAGTTGCCGGACCACTGGCAAAATTTGGCCAAGTCGTTGGAATTCCAGAGAACTTTATCCATTAATTAAAATTGTTAGCATTTTCTTGGCGTTGTGTGGTTGGCTGCTGTTGCTCTGAAATTGCAGCTCACCTCCAACTTGGAGGCTGCTCGCAGAGGAGTTCCAGGCAGCCGCCATTTCGAGTGGCATTAAAAGTAAATACATAAACAGCTGCGAAAACATTTACATAGCTAACTGCGCCGCACTCTGCGGTCTTTGTGGCCGTTACTGTAGCAAAACAAAACCAAAAACGAAATAAAAAATATATATACAAAATTCCATATAATTTCTTTGCCCAGGTATTTGCAGGTACTTGCGTTGCATAAATCGTGCTTTTCGAAAAACTTTGCCCTGCTTGATATCATAATAATGTTAAATGGCAAATAAATCTCGTTTAATGTAAGCATAATTAAGTGAAGCTGAGAGTTATAATTAAGCCAAGTTTTTTTGAGAGGTATAAAAGTTAGTAAAAATAGCTGGAAATTTCAGTGTAGTTATATATAACTAGTTTTTCATTCAGTTTAGAACAAAAATACCATCCTTATGAAAATCGGTTGAGTTTTGGCAAAGTTACGACTGGGGAAAGTTGAGACCTATCCTTATATGGGAACACTAGGGTTGTAAACGAAAATTTTTTACATGAATTTAGACTACAAATTTTATTTTTGAGATCAGCAAAAATAAATACAACAAGTAAGATTGCTCTAGTCAAGACCTCCCGACTAGGAGATACCCTGAGCAATCTTACTTGGCTGTACTTATTTTTGCTGATTCCAAATTGCCCATCCCAATTATCCTTTAGTAATATAATGATCTATATACTCAGTTGGCGGCTCTATTCCAAATTCCTAATTAGGCTTAAGTTGTGTGTTCTTAAATTTGCCAAATTTGAGAGGCTTTTGTGGCAACTGCAACTGAGCAAATGTTGCAAACGTTAAAAGGATAGCTGCCAATTCATTAAAAGGACATTGCGAGCGACATTCACAGGCGCAGCGAAGTCAAAGTTCTTTGCGGCAATTAATGTCCTTGGCAAACGGGCAAAACACGGGCAAGTGCAGTGAAACAGGACAGCAGCAGCTGGAGCAGGAGCAGGAGCAGGAGCTGAGGCAGCAACTGGAGCTGGCCATGTTTTTGGAGGTGGAGGCCGCTGCTTTGCCGCACAAATAGTTTTGCGGCTTTGACTGATATGCGGCCCAATAAAACTAATGAGCGTGCGAGCCAAATAGTTGGCGGTGCTTGTTGTTGTTGTTGTTATTGTTTTTCTTGTTGTTGTTGTTGTTGTTTGGTGGTTGAATTTGCGGTGGGCTGCCTGCTGATGTCTGTGGCACAGTCATTTGGCAAATTGACTGCGCAAACAAAACAAAAACAAGCGAAAAACAGAAACAAGCATCTTCGAGCGAAACTCAAATGAATAAACGCAAGTCCAATTAAATGGTCATAAGTAATAATAATTCCGCTTTGATTTGTGGCATTCGATATTCACGGCAATCTATTGGAGCGGAGCGGACCAGGGTTCAAGCATAACCAACCCCCCCGCTCACCTACCCCTAGCGAGCAAATTAGTTAATGAGAATATTGCCAACATTGTGTTGCATGAACGTTGAACGTGTACGAGGTGGAGAAGGGGTTGGGGGAGGCCAAAATAACACTAATAGCACAATTCCTAGTAAAATATGACCTTCTCATCAACTTTGAACTGTTGAAATTCATTTTTATGAAGCAAAATGTTTTTTTTTTGTGAATTGGACTGATCTTCAATAATTCTAGACATAAATTAAGGCAAGTTTTGTAAATTTTCTATTTAATTGAATTTTGAATTTGCTTAACTTGTAAAACTTTTTTTTTTATCAAAATTCCTGTAAAATTTTAAATTACTAAAAAACTTTTGATATTAAAACTTAGATATTTTTGACAAATTACATTTAATTTTATTTTAATTTAAATTTTTTGTTCTTTCCACTTGAACAAACTAGTTTCAGTTGAACAGTTGGGTCAACTTTCAGTTTGGCTCTACCCGCCCCAAAAATGGTTGAAAGCCAGCTAAAGGCGTGAGCTTATTAAACCGTTGGCCCTACTAGCTGCGCTATTAAATCACAATAATTCTACCTGCCGCTTTTCTCAAACGGGGCAAGATTTACGCAAAACGAGTTCCGCCGTCCTTTGGCCAAGAGCCGCTTGGCTGTTCTAGTTAAGATACTTTATAAGTGTATGACAACGTGGGCTTAAGTCTGACACACACACACACACACACTGACAACATACCCTAACATTGGCCAAACCCATGTTTGTAGCTGCCTGCATTGGGCGATTATTATTTATTTTCTTAATTACGTCTTAGCATCCGCCGTGAAGTGGGGCGGGTGTTGAACAGGACTCGCTTTGGCGCTGGCACCTGCCCTGTAGCCTGGAGTCCTTGGTGGACGCCGCTTTCCATGTCTGGCTCATGTGCCAGACACGATACATGGAAAAGTCTTTGCGTGGAAAATTGTGCGTCTACTTATGAGTTTTCCTGGGTGGAGGGGGGTAAGCGGCCAAAGCTCGCACATGCTACCAGCTACCATAAGCCTTCCCTTCATGCCAGCATCTTATCCTGCGCCCCGTCTTGGCCCTCGTCTCCCCCGCTGTCAACTGTCGTTTGTCTTGGCCCGTAATAAAAAGACTTAACAACGCGAGTTGTTTAATTATTATTTATGACACTCGGCGCTACAGATTATTGCCCAAATAAGCAGGCGTGTACAGGGTATAGGGGAAGGGGAGTCAGGTTAGAGGGGCGGGGCACATAGATTGGAAGATGCTTTGATTTAGTACTCCCTCTGCTGATGCTGCTGCTGCTGGCGTTGCGACTATTTAAATCAATTGTAAATTCACATTTCATTTTTGGCTCAATCTCAATTCATTTTCATAAAATCCGGCAAAAGTTTTCCGAGCGCTTTTCCATTGCCGCGCATAATTTACGATGATAATTATGGCAACTGCGAATTACCCCCAGGGGAGAGCGACGCCCGGCGAACACTTTGGCTTAGCTAACGCACCAAGGTGAGCGAGCGTCTTTCCACTGTGCCAGTTTGTGTTTCTGTTTGTGTCCCATTGTACGCTGTCCATTTGTGTGCGCCGTGTCCTGCCATGTCCTGCCGTGCGGCCAATGTAAAAATGATAATCCCATTGTCAGGCGATAATTCAAAAGTTCCATTAAATATGCATAGTCTGGCGCTGGTATAAATCTGACCGGACCGCCAGTTAAAATAACCAAGAAATATTGTAATTCTGGCCCAAAAAGATTTATGCAAATTCCCGCCAGCCAAAAACTGAGTGTGAAATGTGAAAGAAATGCCGAGAGTCAGAAAAAGACTTCAGCCCTAAGGTATGCAATGAATATGCATGCGAATTTAGGCTTGAGACGCTGTCTGTGTGTGTGTGTATGGGATGTGTATGTGTGTGGATGTGTCAGCTTCGGAGCAGGCTCAAGGACTTGAATTATGCCAAGTCCTCTGGCTGACTCGCTTAATTGGCAACGTTTTTCCGCTGATGCCGTTAAAGACGCTGCCAAAAAAGATTTGCTCATTAAATCGCCAACAATAAATTTTAAGACGTTTATGCGCAGCAAAAATTCGTGATAATAAAAGTAATATGTGAAATATTGAATACTAAGAAGTGAGTTAAAATTTGAACTATTCTTAGCTAGTATTATTGTTTTTTCTAAAAAAGATATTTTTTTTTGTTTTAATTTACATATTTAGTTTACATATTTAGATAGCCGAAAATATTGCTATCCATATATGTATATGTGTACATACCATAAATATTGAAAATAATTTTTGCAAGTATACAAACAGTTTTTTTAAAAATATTTTTAACCAAAACCTTATTATTTATTATATTTTATATTTTATCATTTATTATTTTTTATATAAATCGGCTATCATGAAATGTGACGCATAAACATATTACCTGCTTGCTTGTATTTGTGTAAGTGTGTGTGTGTGTGTGTATGTGTGTGTTTGGCATTGCACGCCGCAGGTACACATTTCATAAAACTAATACGAATTGATTTATGGCGCTGCGCCTCTGCCTAGCAGGTCCTGGCGAAAGGCTTGCGGCGCAAGCTGGGGAACTGAGGACACTGAGGGAGTTGGGGAGCTGGGAGCTGGGAAGTGGGGGGTGCTTCTTAAAAATGTTAAAATGCCACTCGGCGTGCTCGGTTAAGACGCTGTGCCTCCACCTGGGAGCGGGTTTAGCGGGGGGAGGGAGGCTACT
The DNA here is from genome assembly GCA_004143825.1 of Drosophila micromelanica. Taxonomy (NCBI): domain Eukaryota; kingdom Metazoa; phylum Arthropoda; class Insecta; order Diptera; family Drosophilidae; genus Drosophila; species Drosophila micromelanica. Next base: position 68,522 of record SCDY01000618.1, read on the forward strand.
TTTGCTATCAGTACGAATAACAGTAAATGTTGGCTGGCGTCTTTGTCTAAATCTTTGCCAGGCTGTCAGATTGTGGAAACTTTTGGCTGGCACGCCGAAAATGCTGAAATGCTTAAGGTGCACTCTGAAACCCCCCCTTAACGAAGGGGGTGTGTTTCGGCGAGGGGGTTGGGGTGGCTCTTAAGCTTATAATTCATAAAATGTACAAAAATCGAAATTTATCGCTATTTAAGATATTTGCTAAGTCGCTTTGATTCCGACGGACCCCCTCTTGAAATGGCCAGAGTTATTTGTAATTAAAGCCAACGCTTAAAGTCAAAGTCAGGACATGCAAATGTCGAATGTGGTGTTTGGGCCAAGTTTGCTTTATCGCCGTTATGTTTAATGTGTGCCGCTTGTGACGCATCGTCCTGCAGATAGAGGCAAATTGTTTTTTTTCAGCCCCCCCGCCCTTGGCTAACAATAAAAAGCTAATTTGGGAGGCATAAAAAAGAATAAAAACGATGTCGTTTCTGATGACGATTGGCATGCGGACCGATTAGAAGCTCCATAATGTGGCCTCAAACTTATCTTTATGGCATCGGCGCAAGACGAACGAACGAATGTGTGTGTGTGCGGTGTGTGCGGTGTGCGTGTGTGTGTGTGAAATGCTTAACAACATTATGTGCTAAGCTATCTGGAGTTCTGGACAGCCAGTCAGATAGTCAGCAGGAATTGCCACAGCCATTGCCAGCTGACTTCCGACTAAGGCGGCGCTCACCTGAAGCTGGACAGGAGCTGCCAGGCGGGGGGATTGGGGGGTGGGTAGCAGTCACTTTAGTCACTTCAAAATTTGCTTTATCGCTGTGTGTGTCACAGCCGCTGGCAGCTGGCTGTGGGTGGGTGGGTGATGGGTGGTTGGTTTGTCGCTTATCTCTGGACACCGCAGCTGTCATTCAACGCGCAGAAAACTTTTGACTGCACTTTGAGTCCTGCATTGGGTTGGGGTTGGGTGGGAATTGGCGCTGGGGCTTGCGCTAAGTAGGTGACGCAATAAAAACCCAAAAATAAATAAAAAGCACTTCTTTTCTTATTAAAAAGCAGCAAGAAATTGCCCATAAAAAGCCAAGCGGGGACACAAGTCCTGAACGAGGACGCTTAAAAATCAAGTCAACCAGATTAGATGAGAGCGAAAAATTTGAAAATCAATCCATTAACAAAGGGACCGCGGACCGTGGAGCGTCGACCGTGAATCGTGAACCGTGCGGCATTAACTTGTGATTCCAACTGTGCGAATTCCCAACGTCCTGGCCAAGGACAACGCTGGCTTTGCATGGCCCGAGCCGCTAATTATCCCATCGCCATTCGTCCTGTCTTTTGCGCCGCGAAGCCAACAAAGCCATTGCGCTTCATTAAAACGGCAAGGACATGCTGAAGTGCCTCCCTCGCTCTCTTTCTCTCTCTCTCTATCTCTCCCTCATTATCTGTACAGTTATCTGCCCGTGCAACAGAATTTGTCGCCTGACGAGTCTGACAGACCGCATTCAATAGTTTGAACTTAAGGCGTTAATTTACGGCTGGGGCAGGGTTTTAATATTCGTTGTTGTTGCTGTTGTTGTTGGCCTGCCTGGCTATATCCTGTCGAGCTTATCAGTTCGGCGTTGCGCTGCTGCTGACTTCTTCTTCTTTTGCTTCTTCTTGATTGCCTTAAAAGCAAAGCGTCAACTTATTTATTGTATTTGTATCGTTGCTACGCTTTTTAAAATCATTTTCTCTTTTCATACCCTACCAATTTTATATCCTTAATAGTCACTAAAATTTATTGTTACGTTTGAAGAATTTAAAACTTAAAACTGATAAAGTATACAAATAAAAATTCATCAAATTATATACTATATGAAATTGTACTAAAAGTAGTTAGATTTATAAGCTATAAAACGTGATATCAAAATAATTCATAGTTCATAGTTCAATGGCTATTGAAAATATATAAATATCTTAATATAATTATAACTTTATTTTGAAATAATAAATATATTATATTTTTTATTCAAAAACTATTTTTAGTTCGTTAAATTTTATATTTTTGTTGTCAAATTTTATTGTATAGAAATCTTTTTTTTAACATTTCGAGATTGGTTTTTATTGGTTTGCTTTTGCACGTATAGAGTACACAAAAGTCGGCTTAAAGTATTATTTAAGCGTTGTCACCTTAGTTTTTTGCGTTCCACCCTGCCCCCGGCCAAGAACAACACAAATATGTTGCTGTCAACACGTCAGTTTTGGTTGTTGCTGTCATTGTCGTTGTTGTTGTTGTTGTTGTGGTTGCTGTTGTTGTTGGTTGTCCGGATTTTTATTTTCCAGTGCATCTTTTATCGCTCTGTCTGAGCGAAAGCGTCGTTTCTGTTTTGCGCACGCTTCATTACAATAAATCCGGTTAGGAGGTGTCTGGCGCATCTGTTCGCCAACATTCGCCAGCCACTGTGGCAGGTCGCCTGCATCCGCAGCGGCAACCGCTGAGTAAGGGTAATTTTAATGCCCTATCAGTCGGTTCCTCGCACCCCCTCCCCGCAACTCTCACTGAAACACATTTGGAGTAATTTGCAGTTGCACTTCATCACATGCCAAGTGGAGTCAGCTAAACGTTAAACGGGAAACATCGCGACATTCGCAAAATCTTCCGGTTTTTGTTTATTTATTTTCTTTACTTTTTATTGTGTATTTTTTATTTTCGTGATTTTCCGACAGTTTCTTAGCTGTCTGCAGTGAATCCTAGCTGAGAACTGAAAAGATTTATGCCTGAAGTGTTTTATCACTGGGTTCAAGTGAATTAAATGGGTGCCAAATATACTTCTTTTTTTTTAACAGTTTATGTCAAATTCAAGTTGAAATCCACTCAACATGTGAATTTAACACATCGATCATTATAGAGTTTATTTACATAGTTTGGATAGAGGGATGGATTGGATATTCAGGAAACTTGGAAACAACAACAGCGGAGAACCAACAAAATACAATGGTAAATATGCATTATATCAAACAATACTTTAAAACAATTGCTAAGTATATACAATTTTATATTCCAGGTTCGAAAATCATATTCCACTATTATTCTTTAAATACATTTCTATAATAGCATTGGACCCATAGCTCTCATATATGAAACACCCATAAATTTGTCAAAAATGAACCGATTTTCATGTTTGATGGCATTCTGATCATGATTTTTCATTTAAATCGATTTTACACTTAAAATAAATGCGTTTAAAAAAAAAAATTTTTTTTTTTTTTTTTTGGAAAAAAAGCATTATTCCCTTTACTCATTTTTGAAAAAAAAATTTTCAAAATTTAAAATTGCGAGTTTGTGTTTTTAATCGATTTTGCTGGCCATAAATGGTATAAAAAACATCATTTAAGTTTATTTTGAAGGGTTCAAATTTTTTGTCAGAAAATCATGCCAAAATTGACAAAAGTTATGACATGTAAGGCTTTCGGACCTATAGCTCTCATATATGAAACACGCATAAATTTGTCAAAAATAAACCGATTTTTTGGAAAAAAACATGTATTCCCCCCGTACTCAGAATTTTATATACTTATGTTTTACATAGATTTTTTTATTTTGGGACATAAAATCTTATATTAGCTTGTAAACAAAATTGCAATACGAATATTTAAATATTTCATTTGATAATAATTTAAATGACAGACCATCAATCATTTATTAAACTTGACCTACATATTTCGACTTTCTGTGACGGTATTTCGGTGTGCGATAGTTTTTTACATTTGAATTTGATAACAGTCGGCAAACGAGGGACGCCGCTGTTTTGTGCAGCGTTGTTCAACACTGCGTGCACAGCGCCTAATCAGCGGCTTATCTTATCAACATGAAACGGCTGCCGTAGCGGCAGGTGAGTAATTTTCATTCAGTCAGTATTAAACGACATTGGAAAGTCTTTAGACATCAAACAATTATTTCAAAAAACGAGTACAAAAGTGTTTTAAAGCTCCAAAAAAAATGTAGAGTTGTATTCAGACATAACGGTGCCTCAAATCACAAGTTTATGTTTTGAAACGTCAAATAGAAGGCCTAACAAAAGTGCAACGAAACGAAAGACACAAAGTATTTGTTTTCTCTGTGTGTTTGGGTGCTCCAGTTTATGCTATTCGGCCCCCTCCTGGTTCGTAGCATCGATAAGATAAGCGCGGGGAGGGTTGAGAGAGGCGTCGTGGGGCTGGGAAACGAATAACAACATTTTCCAAGCAGGTGAATAAATTCTGTGCCGACTGTGACGTCACTTAAGTCCGCACCAAAACTGAACTCTTTTTAATTGTGAATCTTGCGCAGCAGCGACGCAATTACCAATTGCGTATAAGCCATAGCCAAATATGAGTTAAAGCCTTTTTCATATATGTTTTATACCCTTTACCCTTTAACGGTAATGGGTATAACAATTTAGCACGTTTTTTAGTCGCAGTCAAAAAGCGATAACCAAAAATATATATTCTTAATTGAAATCTATTGCAAGTAACTTTGAATGAATATATATTTTATCGGTTAGTTTGAACAGGGTATATTGCCTGCCTAGATTACAACTGTGGCACTGATAAGAGCCGTATAAAATGCATGCGCAATAAACGGGCTAATCAATTGTCCGTCCACACAACCAGCTGATGGCGCTCCCTGCTCAACTCTTTCGCTCCCCTTTCTGTTCCCAATTTCTTCCAGGCATGGCTTTGCAGCTGCTGCTCCTGCTGCTGATCCCTTTGGCCGGGTCCGGCGGCGCGGCCGTCGATTGTCCGGCCAAGTGCAAGTGCTACTGGGTGGTGGACAGCTTGTATGCGAACTGCTCGCGGCGCGGGCTGACCGTCTATCCGAGCTTCGATAATGTGCCCGTCGAGCACTTGGACCTGTCCGGCAATAGTTTCACGGATTTTCCGGTGCAATACTCCGACATGGACTCGCTGTTGTACGTGGATCTCTCGGATAACCGCATAGCCAGTTTGGCGGCGAATGCGCTCATCGGTTTCACCTCGCTGCGCACTCTGATCCTGGCCAACAACGCGATTGTCCACTGGACGGACATCAGTCCCGGCGAGGCCTTCAAGTACGCGCCCAGCCTGAAGCAGCTGAGCCTGCGTGGCAACCAGCTGGCCAGCCTCGGCGGCGACGACTCCGCCCAGCAGCTGAACAGCCAATCGCTGACCGAACTGGATCTGTCCCACTCCCACATCAGCGTCGTCGGCGGCGACCTTTTGGTCAACCAGCTGCCCAACCTGCAGCGGCTCTCGCTGGCCAACAATCAGTTGGAGCAACTGCAGCGTCTCCCATCGCGTAGCCTGCGCGAGCTGGATCTGAGCAACTGCAGTCTGCAGCGTTTGGGCTCCGTCTTTGTGGAGGCGCTGCCCAATCTGGAGGTGCTGAATCTGTCGCACAACACGGCGCTGCAGTTCGGCAGCCCCGACGAGGATCTGATTGTGGCCTACGAGCTGCGCAGCCTGGACGCCTCCTACTGCAATCTCGACCGGATCGATCTCAGCGGATTGCCCGTCCTGGTCGAGGTGCGTCTGCGCGGCAATCTGCTGCACTCGGTGGACCAGCACAGTTTCGCCAACAACACGCTGCTCGAGCTGGTGGATCTGTCCAGGAACGTGCTGCGCGTGGTCGGCAACGAGGCCTTCAGCCCGCTGAAGCGGCTCAAGCAACTGAATCTGGCCTACAACGAGATCGCCCACCTGGATCGCAATCTCGTGCGCGGCAACGATGTGCTCCTGGAGCTCGATCTCAGCCGCAACATCATCCAGAAGCTGACGAAGATCGTGTCCAACTCGGTGCGGCTGATCAACATGAGCTGGTGCGAGATCAGCTCCATCGAGAGCACCGCCCTCTCGGGTCTCTCGGCCATCCAGCGCCTGGATCTGTCCAACAATCTGATCGGCGATCTGCCCAATCTGATGCGCTCCGAAACGCTGCAGCAACTGAACTTGGCCAACTGCAGGTAAATGTGATCACTGTGATCACTGCCTTAAATTCAATTTGGAATTTTTCAATATTTTAAAGCAAAAACTTGTGCACATAAATCTCATAGCTACCATATAAGCGAAATCTTGTATTCGAGAATGTTTCTAAAAGTTAGATGTTGCATTCGAAAAATTAAGTTTCCAAACTTAGTTTTTGTAAAAATATTTATAATAGTATTTAAATTTAGATCAATAACTATTTTTGCTTGTTGAAATTTTACTAAATTTTACAACGTAATTCAAAACGATTCTAATCCTATTTATCCAATAATTCATATCAGATCTTTTAATCTTTGAAATTTTTTCCGAATTAGGAATAGATTTTTTTTAATTAACCAATTTTTCCGTCGCCTTTATAAATACCAAAAGTAGCTTTGAAATTAAGTTGAAATATTGCAGTTGTATGTTTTATCCTTATTTCTTATTTCTAAATTTGATTTATATTTTTTTTAATTTTGATTTGGTTTTTTCCATTGTCCAGGCTATCGACCATACGGAACAGCAGTTTCCGTGGTTTTCCCGAGCTCGCCGATTTGCATTTGAATGGCAACCGTTTGACCAATCCCATATCGCCTGCTTATTTTCGATCGAACAAGTTTCTGGATCAGATCTGGCTGGGCGATAATCCCTGGATATGCGACTGCAAGAATCCGCTGTTCGTGGAGTTCTACGACTATCTGACAGAGAAGCCGGCCAAGGTGGGTCAACAAACAGCGCCTCCTTTCGCAGGCTGCAAATTCACTCACCTATTTTCCAATTGCAGCTCAAGGATCGCCATCATCTGCGCTGCGCCTCGCCCGCCGCCTACTACGGCCAGATCTGGGATTATGCCTGCATGACCGACTGGGCGGTGAGCGCGCGGAGCAGCAACGGGGAGAAGGTGTGGTCCACGATAATGCTCTGCATCCTGGGCATTGGACTGCTGGCCCTGTTCTACGGCTGCTTCCAGAAGCTGTTGCGCCGGCACAGAAAGCGCCAGAATCGCAGGGAGTACCAGGAGAACCACGACGAACTGCGTCGCATGTAAGTTGCACAAGTTCGATAAGAGTCCAGGCCGCAAACCTTTAACGCCCACATTCTCCAGACGGCATCTGAACGAGCGCATGTTGCGCGAGGAGTCCTCGACGACGCTGCAGCAGCCGCAGGAGATGAGCCTGCTGCCCTCGTACGAGGATGCGCTGCGGATGCCCAAGCTGGAGCGACCGGTCAAGTCCATGCTGGATCTGACCGCCACGGAGCGCAATCGCAAGCAGTTGCGTCGCTCCCAGACCCACACAGATGGCGAGCCCATCGCCGGCGCGGACGAGGACCTGGAGGAGGATGGGGGACTGCAGCTGGACACGCGCCAGCGGTTCCGCAGCGTGGAGATGCTCTCGAACCGGGACAAGGAGCGCAGGGCGCAGTACGGACCACATCGACGCACCGGCTACATGGAGTACAGCAACCAGTCGGGCAGTCGACGCTTCAGCATCGAGGAATCCCGCTTCCCCGCCGCCCATCTAAAGACGCAGAACTTGCAGAGCGCCGAGCAGATCGGCAATTTCCAGAGCTACGAGAACAGTCCGTACACGAAGCGCAAGCCGAAGATCGCCGAGATACCGCCGTTCAAGCGGATCAACATGATGGCCGAGAGCGTTGAGTTCCTCACGGATCCCGAGTACGAGGATCTCGGCAGCAAGCCGGGCAGCCCGTTCGCCAAGCGCAAGCCCAAGCTGCCGGCCAGCATGCAGGTGAGCGCCCAGGTGTACACGCTGGAGCCCACACACGAGCCGGGGCGGCTGGCGCCGGCTGTGGAGGATTACTTCAGCAGCGCACAGAAGAAGGCAAACTCCGCGTCCGCGTCCGCGTCCGCGTCCTCGTCCACCATTGCCAGCGACTTCCAGGAGCTGGGCGCTCCGGACATCGCCTCCCTGCCCGACGACAATCGATCAAATGTCTCCACCTCCGGCGCCGAGCTGGACCTGGAGCGCGGCAAGCGCAAGAAGCGCAAGAACTCGGCGAGCCGTCGCGCCAGCGGCAACTTCAGCGCCGCCAACGCCGCCGGCGACGCCTCCAGCTCCAGCGGCGCCAGCGATGGCGAACGGAACGTCCAAGTCCACAAGCCCATGCGGGAGACTCTATTTTAAGAACGACAAAGCACACGAAATACTTTCTTTAACTGCATCACATGTTTGTAAAGAACTCTAAAGACTTATTTAAACGTCATTTTACAAAACGCATCTTAAAATATATTCGAGCCATTTCATACAGATATTTTAAGCCAACTTTATATTCTAACAAATTCCCAGCTGGCACGTAATTTTAGCCATTACTATAACTCTAAGTGTGCAGCCGAGACTGTAACCATGTCACACTCAGCTGCCATTGGCTGCATAAGCACGCACATAGGTAGTAAACTTTAATGTTTGCCATTACTGTAACAATCAATGTGTAGCAGAGACAACAACCATGACAAACTCAGCTGTCATTGGCCACACATAAGCGAATGCAACCACACAGGTAAGAAACTTGAATAGACCAACAGCCAATCCACTGCAAGAGCTTTTCATATGCGTTTAAAATAACAAACTTAAGTTACTTATGTGTAGTTTTTAGTTTTTATTGATAGGCTTACTTTGAATTGAAAAGTCATTCACACGAACAGCGAGTAAAACATTAAAATAATTTCACAAGAGAATAGAGCCTTAAAATATGATACATATATTTTTATAAAAGAGCATATAGTATATGCATTATTTTATAGTAAGTGTGTGTGTGTGCACATCACATGCACATGCAGATGCCAGTAGAAAAAATAGTGTTGCAAAGCTTCATCAGCCATTTTTGTTACTTCATTTTGTATTGTTTTTTTTTTTTGTTTGTTTGTATTTTGCGCTGGTGGAAATTTACATTTAAGATATTTTTAAACTTTGGTATTAAACTAGATTTATGCTTAAGTATAATTAATTAATTAATTTACTTAATGCTAGAACTACATTGGTTACAATATATAGTTAAGAGGGGAGCGGGAGCTTAAAACGAATAGTTGTTGTTGTTGTTGCTGCTGTTGTATTGAAAGCACCGTTATATCGATATCGATATCGATTATCGACAATCGATTGCCACACTCTAAGCTTGGCTCAATGGGAGCTTCTGATTTCGCTGTTGTTGTTTTTGTTGTTTTCGCTGTTGTTTTTTGTTGTTGTTTTCGCTTGGCACTTGTCTGTCTCTGTCTCTGTCGCACTTTGGAGCTCCGCTCAGTGGCTGGCGATGCCGTTGCCCTGTTGCGTCGGCTCCAGGCAGGCGCCGCCCTGGACGGGCGTTGTGATGATGTCGCCGGCATTCGATTTGCTGCGCGTCACCAGCATCGGCGTCTTCGGTTTCGGCGTCTCCGTCAGCTTGATCTTGACGCGTCCGGTCTCCGGCGAGTAGACGGGCGAGTAGCGTCCGGATTTCGGTGAGGATGGCAAATAGGCGCCATCCGGTTCGTTGTTGTTATTATTGCTGTTGCTGTTGTTGTTATTCGACTCGTCCGGCTGCGGATGCTGCGCGTATTTCGAGGCGCGCGGCGACTGCGGCGTCGGATACCGCGGCGTAATCGGATAATATTCGTGTGGCGCCGTCTCACCGGCAGCGGGCACCGGCTCGTTGATGGTGGGCACCTCCTTGGCGTCGCCGTTGGCGGTGCCGTTGCCATTCAGCAGCGGCTGCTGGCCGACGCCATCCTTGCTGTCGTACGGCTTCTTCACGATCTGGGCATCGTCCAGCTTGGTCTTCTCGCCGATGAGCGGCGCGTGCTCCGTCCCGTTGCCGTGTCCGTGTCCGTTGCGCTGCGGCAGCGGCTTGCCCAGATTCTTCTTGTCCATGTCCAGCAGCTCCGTCTGGCGCTGCGCCTCGGCGTCCCGCTCCGCCGCCGCCCTGTGGTTGTACTTGCACCGCTTGATGGCCACGAACAGGAACAGGCCGACGACGACGAGCGCGATGACGCCCAGCAGCAGGTAGATGGCATTGCTGTCCTCCTTCTTGCCGATCTTGGCGGAGAGTATGTCCTCGGAGGTCTTGTCGGAGCTGAGCGGACCGTCTGTGACCACATCCTTGGGCGCGTCCACATTCAGTTTGGTCTGCACCACCGGCACAATGGCCTCCTCGCTGACCTCCTCCGGCTGTGCGGCGACGCCGTTGGCGTCCTCGAAGATGCCGATGTTATTGAAGATGTCCGCCGAGGGCGTGGCCGGCTGCTCCACCGGCTTGTTGTCGTAGTTGTCGTCATTCTCGTTGGTGTTCTGCTTGGATTCGGACGAGTCTGGCGGCTCAAAGTCGTCGGTGTTGATGGGGCCGGAGGCAATGGCGGGTATGATCAGCATGCCGCCACCGCTGCCCGAGCCCTCCTCGTCGTTGGCCTCCCCATCCTCCGCCTCCTGCTGCGGCCGGCCCACCAACTGCTCCGTCTTGGGCTCTTCGGTAGCCACGGCAACCGGCTCCGAGGCCTGGCTGGCGGCCACCAGCTCCATGTTCGTCTCGGTCAGGTCGCCGGAGCCCTCGACGTCGGTCTCCACCAGCGGCGGGGGTGCCGGCGTCTGGAGCGCCTTCTTGCCATCGATGACCATGTAGTCCTTGCCCAGCTCCTCCTCCTCCTGGTCGCTCTGCTCGGCAGAGTCGGGCATGGGCTGATCGCCCATCATCAGCTCGTTCTCATCGATGTCGCTGGCGTACCAGCCACGCTGCTCCTTCTCGCAGATCTCCGACTGCTTCAGCTGGAGCCAGGGCTTGCCGTGCGCCTCCGCCGGCAGGCTGCAGATGACCGGCTTCTCCATGTAGACGTGTCGCTCCTGGAGCCAGTTGCGCACCTCGAGCGTGCCGCAGGAGCAGTTGATCTGGTTGTGGCCCAGCTCCAGCTGCTGCAGATGATGCAGGTGGGTCAGCTCGATGGGCAGGTACGTGATCGCGTTGTGCTGCAGGTTGAGCACCTGCAGATTCTGCGGCAGCTTCAACAGCTTGGCGGAGGTCAAGCGATTGTGCTTCAGATTGAGCTTCTTGATGCGCTTGCCCAGGTGCCCGATCTCGTGCAGCTCGTTGTGCGACAAGTCCACCGAGGTCAGATTGGGCAGCGCGGCCAGCACGTGACCCACACGCGTCAGCCCCAAATAGGACAGGTCAATGGAATGTATGGGAATCGCCGCCTGCGCCGGCGGCTGGCTGTCGGAGGCCAGCTTCAATCCCGTGGTGCTGTTGCACTTGACGTGCATCAGGGGCCTGTGTGTGTGCTGGGACAGGGTGCAGCTGCAATCCTCCGGACAGCCCGCTGCACACAGACAGACACAGAAGAACAGGGCCAACAGGGCGGATAGATTCAGGCGCTCCATGGCTGCGATTGCTTTGGCGAGAACTATTTCCTTGCTCCGCTCTTGGCTGCAATGGAACGGGGAGAGAAGTGTGATTAATAATTAAAGTGGGGCTAAATGTCGGAGTTGCGAGCACCTCGATGGACGACTACACAGTGGAAACTAATTGTCTCTAGTCGATTCCATGAGCTTTGATCGCAGCGATGAAACAGCAAAAAAGCTGTTGACAAGAAACCGCATGTTACGTCATATTGCTAGCTATCTCTCTCTCACTCACTCACTCGCTCTCTCTCTCTCTCTCTTTCGCTCTAGAAGTGCTATCGTGCTTAGATTTCTTTATCGCCTGCAGGGTGTTATCTCAGCCCAGGTAATTAATATTTCCTATTCTATTGATAAGTTCTTAAGTTCGACACGATAATTTTGTTGTACGCAAACTGTGACATCAGCAAGCACCTGAAGCACCTGACTGTGACTCAATGTTGCCAATTCAGGAGTGGTTCCAAAAAAAGTAAAAAATTAAAACCAGAAAATAGCCAGAAGAAATATATTTTCAAAATGTTCAAGAAATTAGCGCTTTAGATTAATAGAGTCAACTCAAACAAAAAACAAATTATGTTTAATTTAAAATCATTGCATTATTATTATTATCATGTTAAGGGGTTGAACTTCACTTTACAGTTAGCTAAGTTGTTTTTAATTACCTTAGTAATCCAAAAAGAAATTAAATTTAATTAAAAATTTTGCATTATTATTATTATCGTGTTAAAGGGCTAGACTTCACTTTAAAATTAGCTAACCAGTTATTTAATTCAGTAATATTTCAATTTATAAGTTAAAATTTCTCATAAATAGGAATTCCAACAATATATATAAAATTATATCAACAGAAATTTGTAGAATGAAAAACTTGATTCGAAAGGGTAATTCTCATGAATTATACACATTAAAAAGCAATGCGGGTCATCATTATATATATGTAATATAATGAACTACAAGCTTGGAATTAGGAATTTGTATATAATAAATAAAAGCTGTCATCAGTTGCTCACTTATCAATAAGCACAATATTATAAGGGAGGTGAGCTTCGAAATTATCAGTAAACTGAGCCAATTCAACGATCTATATATAGCTATATAATTATTTTCAGTTAAAGCTAAATTTATAAATTTTTTGGCACTTGAATTTGATAAATGTTGAGCATTTATCAGATGACTTTCACTGCTGCTCTTAATTAAGTAAATCACCTGTCAGCATTTGTCTCTTAAAAAGCTCAACTAGTCACTGCCCACACACACAGACACACACACACACACACACACACACACTCGCAGAGATAGAGATCAGCGCCTGGGCTGGGGTTAAGGGGTTGAGGTCGGCGAGGCAGCTGCTCCGACGTTGCCAGCCTAACAAGCGGCTTGCTTTTAATCTCAATCAGTTGCCAGAGTGTGTGTGTGTGTGTGTGTGTGTGTGTGCGTGTGTGTGTGTGTGTGCCTGTACATTTATTAGTTGAGCAACGCAAACTGATTGACGTCTGTCTCGTGGATGCAATTTAAGTGGAACTTGCGCTCTTCCTCAGTCTCAGCTACATCTGTTTGATAAGTCCGAACCGAACCTTACCGAACCGAACCGAACCGCAGAGTCTTTGACCGCAAAACTCTCGGAGCACAATGAATAAGCGAGTATATAGACATAGATATGGCTAAACTGATTGCCAGCCACACACTAATCGACAAATCTGCATCTGCATCTGCATTTGCAACAGCGCTGCCCAAGTATCTGTTAGATACTAAATACAATTTGCAACGAGCTGCACTTGAATAATTCAAAAGTTTGTGGCTCATAAAAATTCTTTATGACCAGTTGACAACAGGCAACAAAAAGGGATTTATTCAAATAAAAAAATACTTTATATATTTATGTATATATATATATATGTATATAATTACATATAATTATATGCTGGCACTCATTTATGCAATGTCACGATGATCTAAACTTAATTTCAACAGGCCATTTCAATTAATGAGTAACAGTGAATAGCCCAACAAACAAAATTATTCTTCATTTAAGTACAAAATAAGTTTAGTCAGAATTTGTCATTAAGTCAGAAACTCAAAAAAAATCATATTATCATCCAGGTTTTAATCACAATTGTTTAAGTGATCTAAAGCATAAATATTAACAAATTATGAAAACAGAATATGATAAAAAATATTTATATAAAAGTGTATATATAAATAAGTAAAGGTTAGTCATAGAAATTAAGTGAAAAAGGATTTCTGACTAATTCCATTATTTACTTCAATTATATACATTTAAAAAAAAAATCATATTTAAGCATCTATTATATTATTATATATTATGGTGTCGAATATGCCGCTTCTCTCACATACAGTGAACACCCCTGTGGAAGTTCAGACCAAGCTTTGCCACCACCCGAGGACGCAAACAGTTTTTTTTGGCGCAGCGGCGCGCCAATAAGCGACCAATTTGTTGGCAGACGGCGTTGCAAACTTAATGCCGTGGCATGTGCAGCAGCTGCCGCAATTGGTGGCACATACACATAATTAAGGCGCAGGCGCAGGCGCAGCAGTCGTGATAATGATGCGGGCTGAGGCAACGCGGCGAAGCAGAAAATGCCAACTGGAAATGAGGCGGCACACAAAATGCAAATGCGCGCGCGAGACTCCCAGATACAAATGTATCTTCTAGAGAGTGTGTGTATCTGTATGTGTGAGTGTGCCTGTCAGGCTCAAGGTCAACGCAGCTGTGGAAGTGGCTGACATGTGAAAAGTGGTCTTAACAAATTGTGTCATTGCGTTTGGTTAAACACAGCCAAATACAAGTGACAACAGCAACAACAAACTGCAACCACAACAAATCACAAATGTCTTCTTCAAATGGGCTGGTGTTGACAAATTGCCGTTGTGCCTGCTTGCCAAGAAAGACGTGGCTAAAAGACTTTCACCTCAAGTTGCTGCAAGTTGCAAATGCAAAAGCAGCAAATGCTCAGCTCGGCTCAGCTCAATTCAGCTTCGCAGTTGGCGGTGGTATTTATCAAAATCTGTCAATTTTGCTAAATTTCATTGGTTTTCGCCATTTGCGGTGCCACCTGGCACTGTTGGCCAGGCCAACACAGTACAAGCCAAATTGCAATTAAATGCGCTTAATTGCATTTAAAAAATATGTTTCTTATCATAATTTGATCGTGATTTCGCTTAATTGATTGCGTTCTCACACGTGCGCTTCAAATTACAACAACACAAATCAGACAGGAAGCGAAAATTAGCCATGGAAACTGACAGACAGACAGACAGACATAGAATTTGAATACGGGCTGAAAGTGCGCGACTGCCAAGTGCCATTAAATGGCGAAGCAACTTGAAACAAAAATATGTTTTCGCAAATTGAAAGAAATCAGCGACAACAACAATATTAGCATTAAAGTTAAACGATGACAAATGCGGCTAACCTTGACTCAGTGCGTCCAAAAAATGAATATGAAGGAGCAACCGCATTAGCAAAAGATACGAAGAAAATATTCTAGTTCAAAATTATAGAGCATCAAATACCCTGCACATGGATTTATCTGAAATAACAAAGAAAATCCGTGATAGAAAAAGAATGTGTAGAAAATCACTTTCAAATCTAGCTAAAGCTTAAAATTCACTTATAATTTCATTTCAGCTAAAATATATATAATGCCTGCATATATTTTGGCAGACATGTTGCATACCTATATATATACCCGCATATATATTTAACAGCCGTAATAAATTAAACTGGAATATCATTAATATATGAACTTCTAAAATTAGCTAAGTTAATCCACATTATATTTTTTTGAAAACAAAAACCCCCAAATAAAAACATTTTTTTATATAATTTTTAACATCGGTAATCAAATTTGGTAATTACCTTAAGATCTGGCTAAAACTGGCTATGTGACGACAGCCGACTAAATTATTGAATGAATATGCATAACAATTAAATTAACTGAAGTTTAAATTTGAATATCTGAACTGAATACTAAAACTTAAAGCACAATCAATCTTTGATATTTAGGGCTACAGGGTATCAAAGAGGAGCGTCCGCTATTTCCTTTGCTCATCGCGAATGTTTGTCGGTCATTATTTGATGCCCAAAAAAAAATTATATATATCACACAGATTCGTCATTTCTTTTGTGCTGGTCTGGATACAAAACACATTCAGAGAGGGAGGGTAAATATATATATACATTTATATATATTGACTGCTACTGCATATGTATATCATATGGTAAGTAGAATTAAGTGTTGACAAAACATACAAAAAAAAGAATCGTAAAAATCACATCATGTGGAGAGCGATTTGCGAAAATGTCACATTTATGTGTCTGTCTCTCTGTCTGTGTGAGTGTATTTAGATTTGTGCAAATCTCTTTTTTATGGGCACATTCAAATTGTGCTCATATAATAAACGCTTTTTTCGCGACTTTTTTTTATTTATCTAACGGCTTATAAATAGATGCGAAAGATAAAATTACTCAACCTTAGCTCAATTTAGCGGCTGCTTCAGCGAGTATTGCCAATTGGCTATGCAAAACAGGCAACAGTGATCGTCAAAAGTACGTACTAATGCTCAGAAAAGGGGGCTCTTTTTTTTTTGTATTATACTGATTGAACTGTAAAGTCAGCGTGTTACGATAACCGTTAAGTTTTTGGGGTCGCCGCTGGTTGGTTTATTGAACCACAGCAGCGTATTCAAAAATTGCCCATAGATTGAGCGCCTTTCTGCTTTCGTTTTCTCTCTACCCCATTCGCTCTTTCTCTGTCTTTCTTTATGTCTTTCTTTATGTTTTTGCTTTTGACCGCGTTTACGCAGTCGAAACGATGACGCGCAGCAATTAAAACATCAGGTGATTTTGTTGTCTTACCTGTGCACACATTCAAACACACACACACGCACACACATGTAGATAGAGTTTATAAGACAAGCTTGGCGCTTTGTTGCCAAGATGACGTCTAAGCCATGAATCGCAGCGTCTTATGACTCAGACAGCGGGCCAAATGAAGCTAGCCAACTCGCAAGACGCCATTCACAATGCAAAATTTAAAAATACACTAAAAAAAAACTAAAACAAGTGAGAAGGCTCTAGTCGGGGCCGCCCGACTAGGAGATACCCTGAACCCTGCGATCTGGTTCTATAAACATTTCAGCTCGTTTACA
>SCDY01000619.1:0-73584 GCA_004143825.1 Drosophila micromelanica
TTATTTTTAAACTGAAATGTAGAATTCATCTAGACACCGAACCATGAACAAAAAGACCATCCTCATCAAAATCGGTTGAGTTTTGGCAAAGTTACGACTCGGGAAAGTTGAGACTTGTGCTTATATAGGAACTCTAGGGTATATATTCGAAAATTTTTTACATGAATTTCGAGCAAAAATTTTATTTTTAAACTGAAATGTAGAATTCATCTAGATACCGAACCATGAACAAAATGACCATTCTTATGAAAATCGGTTGAGTTTTGGCAAAGTTACGACTTGGGAATGTTGAGACCTGTCCTTATATGGGAGCTCTAGGGTATATTCGAAAATCTTATACATGAATTTGGACCAAAAATTTTATTTTTAAACTGAAATTTAGAATTCATATTAGCGTTTCCTTGAAATTTATTTTATAGATGGTTAAGATATTTTATATCATAGGGGAAATTAAGTGAGAGTGTGGTGCCGTCGGTAAGAGTTTCGCAACTGAAGGGTCCCAGGTTCGATTCCCGGCGTGGCAGATTTTATGTTTTTAATAAGTGCCGAGAGTGTGTGTGAATGTGTTAAATTCTGGGTTCAAGGTATCTCCTAGTCGGGAAGTCCCGACTAGAGCAATCTGACTTGTTTATTTACTCATTACTGTTTGCGAATTCGAAAATAGAAACGTGAAAACCGGAATACCTGGATCTACATTCATCTTAAATTTATTTTACGAAAGATAAACTCTCGTAAAATTACAAATTGATGTTTTTAATAGCCTAAATCTAGTTAATTATATATGAAATTTAAATTTGTAGGTTTTTATTAAATTTAGTTCAAACAAAGCAACGATTATTTTAAATGAAATAAAACGTTCTCAATATTTTAACATCGTCTTTGATTAGCATTTTTATTAATATTTATGTTTTAGCTCACTTAAGTAACTAAATTAATACATTTGGACTGGCCTGTAGCAGCAAGCAACAACAAAGCAGCAGTAGTATATAGCAATTATAAAAGAGATTTGTTGCTCACATATTAGGCAAGATCATTAGCACTAGCTATAACTTAAGTTCATCGCTGCTGGCTGTGTTTTTTGTGGTGCGTTGTGGGTGCAGTCAACGACAACTACGAAAAAAGACAAGTCATAAATTGATCGCTGCCGGCGTCGCAGTCGCTGCAGCAGTTGTTGCATTCAATTAACGCGACACGACGCCAACCTCAAATTGCATTCAATAAACACAAATATCAAATATCGTATATTGTTTATATATCTATATATATATATATATATATATCTGTGTACATGTAGGTGGCTGCTTCAGTCTGGCAAGCCGACGCTGACGCGCTGCCCGGCGGAACTGCGACGCGCCAGTGCGACAGCTGACGTCGACGGCGGCGCAACTCCCACATCCACGACCAAGGCGTCGCCGTTGAAGCAGAGGCTGCTGCGCAGGTGTTTGCGTGGGTCAGAGGGAGATGGCTGCTCCGCCAACGACGCCTCAGCAGCAGCAGCAGCAGCGGCAGCAACTGTTGATGCTGTGTTTGCCGATGTTGTTCGTGTGTCATCAAAGCCTCGAGTTCTCGTTGCTCTCGGTGCTGTTGCTGTCAGCTCGGGCAATTTGGGCAAGATTTTCCGTGAGCGTGAGCCGCTGTTGTTGTTGTTGTTGATGATGTTTTTGGTGTTGTTGTATTCGTTATAATTATTATGACTGCTTTTATTGTGGTTATTCAACGATTTTGTATCGCGACTAGTTTCCACATATGGACCTGCCCGCGATTGTTGCTGGTGTTGCTGTTGGCCACTTCCTGTGCGCATATTTGGCGGCGACTGCCTGAGCTGGCGACCCCCGGCTGGCTCCAACCCATCATCATAGTAGGCGTACTCGTCTGCCTCCTCACTGTAGGTGACATGCTTTTTAATGGGCGCCGGACTGCGCAGCCGCAGCTGGCGCACACCATTGTCCATGTAGTCCAGCATGGACTCATCGAAGTCCTCAATCCACGGCGGCTGCTGCTTGAGTATTTTCTTGGGCACCAGCCCGGGCGGTCGTCGCACTGGCTCGTATTGCTCCTGGCCCCAATTGTGGCCATCGTTGAGCGGTTTCCTGGTCACGTTGCGCGAGGGCGTCGTCAGCTGGTCGCGCTCCACGCTCAGGTGGCGCACGTTGTGCTTCACCTGCAGCTTGGGGCTATTCTTGGAGTTGAGCTCCACATCGCGTTTGTTGTTCATGTCCATTTTGGGTCGGCGCACGTTGTTCTGCGTCGCGTCCGCTTCATTGGTGTTGACGTAATCGTAGAACTGTATCTTGGAGCTGTAGGCTTGCGTCCGCCTGGCCGCGCTTGGGTCTACCTCGGCCGCAGCCTCAACTGGTGGCAGTCGCACCACGTCCGTCAGCTTGGGCGTCACCTCGCGGCGCGTTCTATTTGGCAAACGAGACTTGTTGTTGCTGTCGCTGGGCTGCAGATTGTCGTAGAATTGTATGGATGACTTGGCGAACTCCTTGTGGAACATTTGGCGCGTGTCCACGCTATCCGTGGGCGCTTCATCTTGCACCGAGCTCAGTCGCTGTACGGCCGCCAGACGCGGACGTTCCGCGCCCGCCTCCAGCTGAAGGCTATTGCGCCGCTTGACGCGCGTCTCCACGGCGCTGTCCACACCCGTATCGTCGGGCCAGAAAAAGTGCGACTCCTGACGATTGCTGCCAGTGGCGCACTGGCGCTCCACCATCTTGGGCGGCAGGCCCGTGTAGAATTTTCCATTGAGCATTTTCAGACGTGTCCGCTCAACTGCAAAATCCGACTTCAACTGATCTAAAGAACGAAAACAAACTTGGCAGCTGTCTCCGCTGCCGCTGTCGTCGTCGTCGTCGTCGTCGTCGTCATCTTCGTGTAGGTGTTCAAGTTAGCTGCGACGCAGCGCTGGCGTCGCCATCAGCTTAACTAATTTGCAATTCTTGCGAAAAACAACACACAAATACAAGCAACAACAACATAAACAACAAAAAATCATTAAAAACATTTGAAGTATTGAATTTATTAGCGACTGAGACGCCAACGGCGACGCCAACTGCAACGACGAGTTTCCGTTTAAGGTCAACTTGCCGCATTTTTCAGACGAACGAAAAGTTGTTTTTCGTGCGCAGCCGTTGACCAAATAAATGTTTGGACTTTAAGATTTCAGATTCGGCGTCTCACAATATGCCGCCAGCTTGTCTTGGCAATTAAGTCAAAAGCAACAAAAACGAAGTCAGCAAAAAGTGGCTCAATTCTGCGCAATGGCTGAGAACAGATGCCAATTATTGACTGCTCAGAATGGGAGTAATGTTCGGATTTGGCATTGTCTGTGTCTGACATCAAGTGTTTGTATGTCAGCAGTGGTTGCATATGGCTAACAGGTCGTATACGTTTCAGAAATACTTAGATTGACAAGTGGCTAAAATAGATAAATGAATAACTGCTGTAGATGGACACTGTGGCTTAAATACTTTCAGTTTTAAGAAGAAAATATGAACTGCTTAAAAAGTCGAAAAAGATCTTTTTATTGCTATTCTGGAAATCAGAATTTTGTAATTAGGGCGTGGGCGAAATTGTTCAACACGATCTTTAGAGGTCAACCAAAAATATGTTATGCGAGTATAATCAGTGGAGTCGGGCGTTACAGACTAATTTGTGCAATGCGGGTTTAACTACCTTTAAAACTGTGGGAGACTTATATTTTTGCGATTTGCGGGTTGAGAGATGGCGCGGGCTCATATTTTTTAAATTTTGAAAAAAATGTGTGTTTCCAAAAAGAAACGTTGGCATGATTTTCGGCAAAAAAAATTGACTCCTTCAGAATCAGGTTAAATGGTGTTTTTATACAATTTTTGCAAAATCGATTTCAAATGCAAGCTCGCAATTTTAATGGTTGAAAAAAATAAAAAATTTCCATGCCTTTTTTCTCAAAAAATTTGAAAAGAATTTTTTTAATGCATCGATTTTCAATGTAAAACTTTTTACTTGTTAAAATAGTTAATATTACATAACATAAAATAATTCAAAGATAATCATAATTTGTTCGAATTTATTGCGTTTAATATATTTTCAATCATTTTTCACATTGTTGCTGTAGTATTTTTGAATGTGACTATCATTGACGGACACTACTAAACTACTTAAACTATTACATAGGTAATTTGTGGGATTCTGGTTTTATTTGTAAGACATAATATTGTATTCCTGTTAGCATAATTGTAAACAATTGATTGAAACACATACTATAATACAAACACATTCATGCATATGGAAATTGTAGCTGATTTTGAGAACGTTTTCAATAAATAAATAATATCTCAGTTTTATGGCTGCTTTGTTTTGGGTATTTAGTAAATTGTTTAATGGATATGTAAAATGACTTAAACTACATAGTTAATGGTGTTTAAATTTCGGCTTTTTGTTTGTTTTTTTCACATCAACTTTATCAATAATTGTATTTGCTTAGTTGTGGATTTCGAAAACACATTACTTAAAGAACGATTTGTTATTTAATTGAAAGCATAACATGCGAAAACTATTTGAAAACATCTCGCGACTGGCATATTTTATGGTTTTTTTTATTATCATTATTTTTTTTTTTTGATTTTTGCTTAGATTTAGACATATACTTAAGTATTCTTAGAATTCAATATTTTCTTTTTGCTTGTTTTGTTTTTTAAAAACTTTATTTACAGTTTGTATTTATAGCTGCTTGCGAGCTGAGGCTAATTGCAAACTTGAAGACGGATCCTGAGGCTGCGCACTTTCTTAGCCACTCTCTTGGCTTGGCCAGCAATGCAGGCTGCCTTTCTCCCATCGTCCAATGCCAGTTATGAGACGCCATTAAGAGCCGATATTCGATATCCGATATTAATACTCTGGGGCTTGGCTAATGAGGGAACGCCGCCAAAGCCTCTGGCAATGCACCGCTTAAATTTTCCGCCTCATTTTCTTAGCACTTGATTTGCCAATCATGACGAACTTCGATTACTGCTGCTGCTGTTGCTGTTGCTGCTGTTGCTGTTGTTGTGGGGGCTGCATCGGCGACATAACAATAATGTTGGCTGCGGTGGCCTGGCCATAGTCCAGTGGCAGCGCCTGCTTTTGCATGGCAATCGCATCCGACTCCGGGGCACGGGTGATTACACAATACTGATTGCCATTGTAGGTGACGATGGGCATGTTCATGTTGCCGGCATCGCCAACGCCAACGCCAACACCAACACCAACATTGACGCCGACGCCGACGGTGTTGCCGGCGTGCAGGCCGCTCAGTTGTGCCTGCACATAAGTGGCTGCTGTCGGTGAGTTGGCAATGATGTGCGAGACGG
This sequence comes from Drosophila micromelanica, assembly GCA_004143825.1. Lineage (NCBI taxonomy): Eukaryota > Metazoa > Arthropoda > Insecta > Diptera > Drosophilidae > Drosophila > Drosophila micromelanica. The sequence goes on from SCDY01000619.1 coordinate 5,331, forward strand.
GCACTGACACCTGGTCGGAAGAGGGATGAAGGGATACAGATACAAAGATACATAGATACAAATCGAGTGAAAGTGACAAAATTTTTTATGCTGATGGCGTGTGCTGTTGCGTGTTGCTGTTGTTCGTTTTTGTTTTTGTTTTTTTTTTTGGTGTTGTTGTTTTAGTTGTTGTTGTTCTTGTTAATAGTTAGTTACTTCGTGTCCCTGATGAGTGCCGCTGTTGTTGGTGTTGTTGTTGTTGTTGTTGTTGCTGTTGTTGTTATTGTTATTGTACATAGGCGCGCTGGTCTGTGCTTGTTGCTGCTGTTGCTGTTGCTGCTGCTGCAGCTGCTGCTGCTGTTGTTGTTGGTGGTGCTTTCTGGCCGCTTTCTTGCCACCAGCAACATGTTGCTGCTGATGGCTGGCACTGAGGATCATCTGATTTTGTATGATTATCTTCTGGCTGCGCGCTTGCGCCTCCATTTGCGGGCTGTTGACTATTTGATTTTGGTTTGCATCAATTTGATAGCCACGATTATTGTTGTTGCTGTTGTTGTTGCTGTTGCTGTTGCTGCTGCTGCTGCTTTTAGCGATGGCGGCTGCTGATTTTGTGGACTCTACGACTAACCGTTCCTGTTGTCAATACTGCAAGGATCAAAGAAGGCCAGTTTAGAGCCGCCCCGGTACTCGATCGCATGCTACCCTAGGCCCCGCTGGCCGGTAGGCTCAACCGACATTTGCTCACCTCCAGATGACTCTTGGCGTGAATGGACCACTCGTCCCGGCTCGAGAACATGCGACCGCACAGCTCGCACGTCCAGGACAACTGCTGCTGGTGGTGCGGTATAATGATGCCCGGTATCGCTGTCGGCGCCCCCTGCGCCGACTGCACGATGATATTCTGGGCGGCCACCTGCACGGCCTGCTGCTGCAGCTGCAGCTCCAGGCTCTGCTTATTGTCCTCCGGCGGCGGATCCGGCTGTTCCTTTTTCTTCACCATATTATTCAGCCGCTTGCCCAGCGGCGCAATATTTGTGGGCGTCACGTGCTTGAACTTGTTCATGTGGATGACGAGCTTGTCCCGGCGTGCGAACGCCTTGTTGCACACCTAAAATGGAAATGGATTGCATCAGATTAGTAGCTGTCACTGGGCATTGGGCTCCGGCTAAATGCGGATATTCGTGGGCTGCTTATACTTCACAAATATAGGGCTTCTCGCCGGTATGGATGCGCATGTGGATGGTCAGCTTGTCCTTGCGCGCCAGCCCCTTGCCGCAGACGGTGCACTCGAACGCCTTGTTGGTGGCTACAAGCACAGATTGGTTTCAGTGGGATTGTGAAAATGTGATGTACAGTTAGTTACTCACTCTTTGAGGGATTTGTTTTGCGCACGCCGGAGGAGGCCTGTTGCACCTGTTGCAGCGCTTTGAGCCGGCTGGCCGGATGCATGGAGCCGCCCTCGACATATGGCTCGGTGAATGGTATCAGATTCGGCTTTGGTATGTTGTAGGTGAGCTGCTCCGCCGCCGACCAGGTGCCCAGGCTCTGAAGCACGCGCACGCCACCCTCGAAGCCCATGCCGTCGTCGGGCACCGTAAAGGTGCTTTCGCCACCGGCGCCCGCAGCGCCGCCCGCCGAGCTCGAGGAACTGATTTGTGGCACTTTAATGGTGGCCGCGTAATGTTGCTGCTGTTGTTGTTGCTGTTGCTGTTGCTGCTGCTGTTGCTGTTGTTGTTGTTGCTGTTGTTGCTGCTGCTGTTGTTGCTGCTGTTGCTGTTGCTGCTGCTGCTGTTGCATGCTGCCGTTTTGGCTACTGTTGTTGGTCGTCGGCGAGCTCTGCTGCTGCTGCTGCTGCTGCTGCACGGAGCTCTGTTGCTGCTGCTTGAATTGGATGGCCGCCTGGGCCATTTGCTGCTGCACGGCCATGTGCGCCTCCAGATATGCGTTCTTCTGGGCCACCGTCATCTTGTCCATGTTAACGGTGCCGTCCTGTGTGAAAACAAATGGCAATGAAACATTGAGTTCGTTTCGTTTCATTTCGTTTCATTTCGTTTCGTTTCGTTTGCCACCCCTAAAAGGCGCGCAAGTGCTGCGAAATTTCGCCAATCGTCACCCCCAAAAGAAAACCCGCTCGAAACTCAGAAAAACTGCCTGCCCTTGCGCAAAATTTTGCGACTTGAGCTTTGGCTCGGGCTGATATTCTGCTGCTGCTGCTGTTGTCCCCGTCCCCGTCCCTGCTCCTGCTTCTGTGCGACTGAAGCCGTGCGAATGTGTGTGCCGGCCGTGCTCCCTTTGGCGGCGTTTTTGGGTTTGAGTCTTTTCCGTGTCTGCCTGAATTTATTTTAAGCGCGCCACGAAAATTTAACCAAAAACTTGCATGGCCAGCACTTTTTGGCACTGGGCCTGCACAAAATATTGGCCGCTTTTCACATTCAGCGGCTGCTAACTGTGCCTGCCCCACACCGCGCACACTATTGACATTTTCATTGGCTCAGGTTTTCGCTTTTCCTTGCCAGATATAATTCTTTTTTGCAATGTTGCTCTTACCACAATTGAAAATCAATAAAAAACGGCCGCCGCGCGAAGCGTTGGAATATTTTCACGAATCTCTGTCGATTTCACTTGTTTGTTGTTTTTCTTTATTTTTGTTGTTTTTGCAGCCAGCAATTTGGGATATATTATAAAATGAGGTGCCAGTGCAATGCGAGTTATATTTTTAGTTAATGCTGCCGTCGCCGTTTACTTCCTCGAGCCAGTGCCCAGCGCCTTTTGTTTGTGTATGTATTGCGAAACTGATTTGGAGTCGACGTCGGCGCTCGCTCGCTCAACCGCAGTCGCCGCTGCCGTCGCAGTCGCAGTCGCAGTTACAGTTGCCGTCGCGGCGACAACGAGCACAATTTGAGTAATTATTTGTTATTCTTAAACGAGAAACAGGAACAGAACATACGACGATGACGACAACGACGACGACAACAACGAAGGTAGCTATAGTGTCCGAGTCCGAGTCCAAGTCCGAGTCCGAGTCCGAGTGCGAATCCGAGTCGGAGGCAAAGGCAGACAGATACTGAAGTGCCTGAACTTGAGCGCGGAAGGCGGAAGCGTAGCGTATTATAATAAAAAAAAAGTATTGCATACCACTCAGCGCGGCAGCTGAGAGCTTTTTGCTGCTCTCTTTCACACTCACTCTTACTCTCTTTCACTCCCCCGCTCGATGGTGGTTGCTGGGTCGGGGAACGACTTGGCATTGAAACAGCGCCGCCAGCGCCAACTTTGACAATGGCAGTCGCGGAGGCCGCCGCTTGTCAGCAGCAGCGGAGTCCAGCGCAGTTCAGTGCACTCACCTGAAAGTCTATGGTGGTTCGGACGGTGTGCATGGAGGCGGCATAGTTTCGGAGCGTTTGCTCGTTACGCATGCAGCTCTGGCGCCATTCGTACAAGTGCTCCAGGCGGCCCAGGCACAGCTCGCATATGTGCTTGGGCAGGTAGTCGTCCTTGGTTATCTGCCAGAAAGCGAGAAAAGCAAATGAATATATGCATGCAGCCAAAGGGATTTGTATTTCAATCAAAAACATTTCAATCATAATCATTCCCAAAATTCTAAATATAAGTTAAGAATTATAAGGTAGACTTTGTTATGTTTTTACTACTACGATTATTAGTAGTATTATTTTGGGTAATCATTTATGCAACCTTTTTATAACATCCCATTGTTAATTTTTAGAAAGAAATCATTTATTAAATTTATGCAAATTTAAATGTATAATATGTGAGAATAAAAGAAATTCACCGATTAAAATAGAATGCAGTAAATAATTTGGAATATTTTAAATATTGACAAATCAAGAAACAAAACAAAACTCGAGCAACTAGAGAAACATATAAAAGTGTGTTATTTCAAAACCGTGTAAAATAGTAAAAAGAAAAAAACCTGTACTTAATTTATTACAACTTTGTTGAGGTAAATTAAAGTAAGACAATTATTATCGTAAGAATTCGTTAATTAGGCTAGTTTATAAATCATACTCTTGTCTATGTTTCCATAGATGGAAATAAAATCAAGAATGATTTATGTCTAATTAAATAAGAAATAATAAAAAATAATTAAAATTCAAAATTAGATTATCGAAATCAACAAATTATTAATAATATTAAAAATTGACAAAACCAACACGCACACCTACTTACATTCGCCTGCAGAAGAGTGCGCAACTTGTAGAGCAATTGACGCTGCTCCGCCTGCGGCTCAAAGATGTGCAGCTTTCTTGGGCCATGGTGAATGGTGCACAGGCGGCACAGTTCCTCAAAGTTGCTAAAATTTAGATACACACGGTTGACATCGTTGCGGTACGGCTGCTGCTGCTCCGCCACCTCTTCCGCCTCCTCGTAGATGTGGCTGCCATGTGTTGCGCCCGCAGTGTCAAGAATGTGTTGCTGTTGCTGCTGTATTGCTGCTGTGTGCTGTATGTGCGACTGTCGATTGCTGATGTTCAACATAACGAATTGCGCGCGCTCTTAGCTCTAGTTTTAAGTCAATTAGTTGCTGGCGGCTATTGCTGCTGCTGCTGCTATACAGATATTGCTGCACCTACATATTGGCTGCAGTGGGTTGTTGTTGCAGTTTCATACACACACACATACACAGTTATAATTTCTATACCTATTGATGTACTTAGTTGACCAACCACCTACCTGATTGATGTAGGAAAAATCGATGCAAATTCAAATTAATTGATTCACAAGAGCAACAAACACAATTACTGTTAACAAAGTGGCTGCCAATTAGCGTGCAATTCTTCCCTTAACAACCACTTTGCGCCCAAATGGCCATATATTAATCCATTATAATTGACATACTTTCGCCTGCACACACACACACACAACACACACATATGGCATGCAGCACATATGATCTGAATTGTTATTTTTCGTTTTTATATTCTATTTTTTATTGAACACTTTCAATATGGATATGACGAACAAAAAGTGCGAGTAACACTGTGGCAAAATCCTGGCGCGAACTGTGAACGCATTCTGTGTGTGGCCGCTGCTGTTGCTGCTATTGTTCTTCCTGTTGCACTGCCACTTTGCCACTGCCACAGGCCGCTGAGTGTGAGTGCAACGCGGATGAGTGAAAAGTGCAGCCCGGCCACGGCGAGTGCGCATTGCAGGACGCGTGGGTGGCGCCCAGCACCTGGGCGAATGTGGGCCATTGAATATGGCTTGGGTGTTGTTTGTGTTCGCTTGGGTCGGGTGGTTTGTCCCTTTTCTCTACACCACAAATTTTTTCTACTCGTTTTTGTTTTTTTTTTTTGTTAGAGTTGCAATAAAAACAAAATGTTTGTCAAAGCATAAACAGCGCAAGCAACAGGTGTTAATTATTCCGCGGCCGCCGCTTCTTCCGCGGGCGGCTCTGCTTCAGCTGGGGGCTCCTCCTCGGCTGCCGCTTCAGCTGCGTGAGCCTCATCTGCTGGTGCTGCTGGCGTCGCATCTGCAGCTGCTGGTGCCGCATCCGCATCTGCTGCTGATGGTGCCGCATCTTCAGCTGCTGGTGCCGCATCTGCAGCAAGTAGTGCCGCATCTGCGGCATCATCTGCTGCCTTTCCATCTCCTTCTTCTACCACCCGCGTCTCTGAAGGAGGTTTACAATCGGACAACGAGCTGCTACCCTTTTCTAGATCTAGATCAAACTCATCCCCGAACATATCATCGAACTCTTTTGGCTCTGCCTCCTCCTCCTCCTCCTCGGGCACGACCTCCTCATAGACAACTATCTCCTTCCAAATAATCTCCTCATCGACGCACACGGGCTCATCGCTCTGCGGCTCCACACGCTTGTTCAGATCTAGCACCGAAGTGCATGGCTCGGTGTGATCGAAGCCGCCACAGGTCACGCAGGAGGATGTGGTTAGCAGCAGTGAGGAGTGCGGCGAGGTGCTGGGCAACACGGATGTGGTGCTGGCAGACTGCTCCTTCGGCTTGGCGTCCTTGCCCGGCGATTTGTACGTAACGGTTGTCTGCTGCGCCTTCTCCTGCATGCTCAGATCGGGTTTCAGCTGGCACTGATTGGTGATCTGTGGCACGCTGCGATTGCTGCGCATCAAGTATTCAGCTAAACGCCGCTTCCAATCCTCCTGGCTGCAGTCCACGTTCTGCAAAATATGGTAAATTTCCGAAAGCAGCGGCTTTATCATGGGCCGATTACAGAACCGATTCGAGTCGAAGAGTTCAATGGGCTCGTGGATATCTGGACAATAGAAGCAATCGATAAGTTTTTAAAAATATTACTATTAAATATTTTAAATATTGTCTTGCAGGTTCCACTCACAGTTGGGGAATATAAAGGTTATTTCCCGGGCCACGCTATCTTGATGCTTGGTCACGTGAATGTTCCGCTCCAGCTCCGAGGCGGCACCACTGTGGAACAGCTATTTATAGATACCAGCTGCCAATTGTTCTCAACCGACTTACAAGTAGCAAATCATGGTGTTGAGCAGTTCCTGCACTCCGTTCTCTTTGGTCAATATGAAGGCCTCCGAGATGCCCTTCGATAGCAATATAACCTCCAGCATGAAGCCCTTCTCATCCGCAAAGTCGGCGTAGAATTCGGCTGCCAACTCGGGCGAAAAGTTCAGCCTGCGACTGGTTAGTATTTGAAAGCCGCAGGAGAGCAGCTTCAGCAGCACCGGGCGCCGCTTATGCATATAATCCGGCTTGATGATGAGTAGCGAATCCTGAAACATGCTTAATATAAAATATACAGTAGAGTGTGGTTCAGTTTCTAGAAATTTAAAAGCCGTATGCCGTTTTAAATGTTTTATGATTTATATATCAGATTTTATTCTCGTTTTCATGTTTTACACTTTTTGGCGTCTTATGCTTTGATATTTAGTAAAAACGAATTTGAATTCTCTCAGCCTGTTCCGGTCATTCGTTTCATGTGATATATATATGCTCTAGGGTTCTCAGCAAAAACAGTATAGAGTGATTTCATATTTAAGTGGTTTATTATAAAGTACATAACCGGAATGGGCGTGTTTGCGATACAATTATAGTTAGTGCTTACATTAAGCCCGCATCGCATTCTCTAACAAAAATCAAACAGTTTTACTTTCATTATCATTTTAACTATCACCCAAAGTTCCTTTCTCGAATTAAGCGCAATAAAGGGATCAAAAATCATATAGAAAAAAAATAGATGTGCAGAATAAGTAGTTTTCGATCATTTACAGTCAATGGATTACAGAATGTAAACAGATAAGTAAAGATATATTATATATAAATCGTGGCGCCCCTTTGCGACACATCACAAGGCGGTTGCGTTAATTGCGCCCACCGCAACATCTTAAGCTGTAATTAAATAATTAAAATAGATTAAACTAGAATACATGACTTTAGTTTAAGCTTTTACAGACCTGAAATTCTGGCAAAGGCCAGCGCGGACTTCTCGCTGTCGAAGCATTTGCCAATCTCGGCACAGACGTGCGTCTGATCGACATAGGGACGCTCGGCCAGATGCATAATGCTGATGCCATAAATGGAGATCATTTCCGAGCACTGAAATAATCAGTATTACATATTATTAAAACGTATATTAGTAAAAGCGAGGGCATCTCATCTTACAATATTATAGTACTTGGCTGGCAAGTTCTCGCAGGCCTCTGAAATCATGTCCTGCACGCCGACTTTGTCGTTCTCCTTCTGCCCACGGAAGAAGGGCAACAAGGCCTTTGAAACGCCATGGCAGACGCCGCACTCAACGACCTCATCGTTCACGGCCTGGCTAAAGCACAGCTGCAGCTTCTGACACACCTCCTTGGGAGGGACTTTGCTCAGCAGACTGATAATGGCCGAGGCATAACCGTCTACAAAGGTGTTGCATTCCTTGCGAATGGTGGACGGCATGCGTCCGCAAACAGCGCGAATGGCTTTTTTGATCTCATCCTGCTCGGTCTTGTTCTGGAGTTCGGTCTCCAACTTGGTCATGACGAATTCGCACAGCACACAAGTGGGTGGCTCGTCGACCTTGGTTGACTCCAAGCGTGCCAGCTTATCGTCCTGATGCTTGGGCAGCACAATCACATCGTACTTCAGAGCCTCATCGATGTCAACTGATAATTGAGAGGAAGCCATTAATTTGATGTATTTCAATTTTCGGGGTATTCTTTGTACTTACGATCCTCCTGCTCGCCGCCCAGGCACATGCCTATTTCCGTGCATATCAATTTGGGTGCCATCTCCTTCAGTAGTAGATCAGCAATCTGATCGCCGTGCTTGTCCATAAAGGAGTGGCACTTGTGGGCCAGCGTTTTTTTCACTTTGTCGCAGGCGTGTTCCAGAGCATTCTTGATTTCAGACTTCGTCGCATGCTTGCCAATCTTCTTCTCGACCGTTTTGATCACTTCCTCGCAGAGCAGGCAGTTGGGGCTCTGGCCAAAGTCCTTGTCAAAGTTTATCTCAATGGGCAGTTCATCGCTGGAATCGATTTCATTCTCGGCCATCTCCTCGCTGCTGGACGACGTATCGCTTTCAGTGCTATCCAAGAGGCTGATGCCCAATTCATCGAGATAGTCCTTAGTCTTAGGGCAGAGTTTCAGCTGTACGCAAATCTCCTCTGGCTTAAAATCCGTAATAAGCATGTCGATTAACTCATTGGAGTAGGTCTCCACAAAGTCAACGCACTCAGATTGCAGCTTGCTTGGCAGATGCGAGCAGAGACCGTCCAAAACCTTTTTGATGTTCTCCTTGGATTTGTTGTCGCGGATCTTGATTTGAGCCTGCTCAACGGCAAACAGACAGAGCGGGCAAGTGGGCTTATCCTGTTGATCGCTGGACACAGATGTTGGGTGGAACACCTCGATGTCCTCGTGATGCTCAATGTTGCGTGGACACATTTGCATCATGGGGCAAACGCTGCGTGGATTTAGGCCTTGGACGAGCAGCGAAATGACCGCATCTCCGTACATTTCCACAAAATTTCGGCATTGAGGGGCCACGCCTCCTGGCAGTTTGGTACAAATGTTCTCGACGGCATGTTTAATCTCATCATCAGTGGCGGGCGTGGCCAGTGTCTCCTGGATGAAGTGCAGCAGGTATTCACAAATGGTGCACAGTTCACCACCCTGCACCAGTTGGCCCGGATTGGCAGCGCCCATCAAATGATCAATGGGCAGCTGCATGTCCAAAATTTGTTTCTGGCTGAATTTGGGCTCGTTGGCGCCCAGCTTCTTGATGGTCACATGCACCTCGGCGGGTGCAATAGCAGGTACCAATGGCATAATGGGTGCATTGAAGCCAAGGTCCAGACCCTTGGGGCAAACGCCGATAAGGAAGCAGGTGCCATTGGCATCGAGATTGTTAACCAGGGTGTTATAGATGACATGGTAATACTGGTCCACAATACTGATGCACTCGTCCTTAAAGCCGCGCGACTGCTTGCAGAAGCCCTCCAGCACCTGCTTGAACTCTGTTTCTGTGGTGTTGGCCACCAGCACGTCACGCAAGTGTTTCACCAGCTGCTCGCACAGCGCACAGGGAATATCATCGCTGACACCTTCCAGCGTGGTCAATGCCTCGGGCTCCTTAACATCATCCTCGTGCTGATGGTAACGGGCCGCACACACGCCGGACAGATGACACAGGCCAGTCGACTTCAAATTTTGCTGGACGTGGTCGTACATATCGTTGAAATAGGTCAGCACAAGGTTGGCGCAGGCATCCGAAAAGCTGGACATGGTACCGCACCAGAGCAACAGTTGCTCTACCATATTATCGCGATTGGTCGACTCGAACTTGCGCTGAATCTGGCCGGAGAGCAGGTTACAGTTGTTGCAGGACAGCTTCAGTTGTGTCGAGCCAGTCTCCTTCTTGGCCACCTGTCCAGTGGTGTCCACTTCCTCGTCCTTGATCGTATCATCCAATGTTGCCTGATAGCCATTCATCATCATCTCATCGATTTCGGCGTTGTTGCACAAACCGGCCACGGTGCAAACTTGCTGCAAATTTATTGAGAGAATTCGGATTAACAACTTTATTATAGGCATTTACTTTTCGCTTCAGTTACTCACATCAGGATTCATTTGCGAGGACAGCGCCTCGACCAGATCGGGTACAAAGTTGTCGGCCAGTTTCATGCACTCCTTCTGCACCAGCTTAATGGGTATAAGCTTGCAGGAGCCCTCAAAGACTTCCTTCATCTCCTCCTCGGTTTCATTGCTGCGCAGCTGATCGCGCGCCTGCGTGACCATATCCTTGCATATCTGACAGATCGAATCAGTGTCCACGGGCACCGATCGCTTCTCCCACACGGTCTGAATGCAGTGGCGCGTCGCTCTGCAGGACTTTGCATTGCTATTGGACAGGAATCGAAAACAAATATGGAATTACCTAAATTTATTATTTGATAAGTTTGCAATAAGACTGAAGCGTCTGCAGTTAGGCAAAACAAATGCCTCACATGACCCGCATTCATATCTTCTTTCATTGAATCCCAAGGGCCAAGTCAGCAAAGATCAGAGTCCATTGCATTGAACGAACCCTCGCATCATGCACTAGTTGAATGCACCCGCAGCTTATACATACATAAATACATATATCTTTTAGCAGACAGCGGGACTTATGTTTACCCCCTATCACTAAAATCATGAATCTGATATTTTTGTGAATAAATGCATTACGAATTTGATTCGACAAAAATTACAGTACACTTATATGCTGTATGGCAAGGGTGGGCACAGTAAAGTGCTAATTTTTGTTAAGCAAACAAATATTGTGTATATAAATATATAATGCAGATAAGCACAGGCCTGACAAATACGTATTGACTGTATGTGTATGTGCATATTTGCGACTTCTTATTGCAAAACATTTGCGACGTTAAATGTCTACAATTTTGGCTTGGACGGAAAACAAAGAAGAGTTAAGGAGACTTTCTGATCATAAATAAATGAATAAGTAAACAAAGAAATGAATACCGAAAAAGAAAAACACCATGTAATTTAGATTTTTATAAACAGAACAATATGAGCTATTTATATAACTAGTTAGTAATATATAAATCATTTGTTTGTACTAAACCATTGGAGTTACCCAGAGCTTGATAACAAACAGCCAGATGATTACTGTGACATATAAAGTTTCCTCTATGACGAATGCGGGGCTCAGATTCTTGAGACAAAACCTTTGAAATGTCAGTTGTAGGAGAGAGACGGATAAAGAGTAGCCCTAAAACGAACCCAAGCTTGTTGACTCATTGCAATTTCTGCTGATTATACAGTTTGCGTATAAATACAAAAAAATATATATATATACATACATATACACATATTTACGCATATGGAATGGGTTAGCAAAGCTGAAAGTTAATTTAATTTAAAACGGAAACAACAAAACTCAACTTAACACATACAAAGAGACACAGTGAGAAGGCGGGAGAGTGCAAAGCTCACACAAATAAGAAATGTGCAAACAGTCACAAATAGAGCGAAAGAACGCAAAAAAAAATTAGAACAACTGTTAACGCCATAACAAAGGTTATCGGTGGACACAACAGAATGGCGGACGCTTGTCTGATTAACAGAGATTGCCTTATCAAGCGGTTTCTTGCGAGCGACAACAATGGAAACTGATGAAGAATGCAATTAATAACTGCGCAGCGGCCATTGTTTTCATTTATTTTTATTCTTTTTAATATATGTATGTGTGATTGTGGGGGGCGTGCAATGGTGGGAGACGTCGAATTTTTCGTCGATGACAATGCATTTTTCCAATTTGTTCTAGACTTACCTGATGTTGTGGCACCAGTAGGTGGGGCCCCAGGTGCATTTACTGGCACCAACCAGCGGCTGCTCAGCGATTGGTGTTGACGAAACACAAACGCCTGAAACAGAGCAAAGCACAAAGGCATATACCAAATAAATATATTTGTACATATATATATATGTATATAGGTATAACATGCAATCTATTTGTCAATTCGCATAAAACAGATACGCAATAGTCGATTATAGACGTCACAACTTACCGCAGACAAAAACAGCCACAATGGCCAAAAGGCCCGCGTTACGCATTTTGTTGTTGTAGGTGTGTATGCTACTTCACTTGAATATATTTGTAAAAATTATAGTTTTAATTGCTCTTTTAACACTCCAGCTGCATTAGCAACTGCACCGAATGAATATTTGATGATTAATGAGGAAAACGATATGCGTTTGCTTTGCTTTTGTTATTTTTCAGTGTGACCAGCAGGTCTGTCGATATACCAGAAAGCCGATAGTCGCGCTGTGGGCAGTTGCAAAATTTCGGATTATTTAAATGTATTTTTATACATGACAAGACAAACAAATTTTGATTTAATTATTCTAAATTATGATTTGAAAACCCAATCCGTTTCACTTATTTATCATTTTTTGCTTACAAAAATGTATAACTTGAATATACTGCAAATATGGCTGCCATGTTGTTAAAAAAACATCCACCAGCGTTGCCACTTCAACAAAAATGGTGACACTTAAATTCAAAGACATGTAAGTAGACGTGAGTTCAAGACCCATTGGATGCATAATAAAAAAATTTTTTGTTTTTAATATTTAAAAATTGTATTATAATTGTTATTTTTTCTAAAAGTGTTCATTCATGGCGATACTTTCAGATTTTCATTAAAATCTTGATAGAAATGCAAGTAAAGTCATGCGATGCAAAATATTAAATATTTGCCATATAAGTTGGCATTTAATATTTCAGTCATTCTTTGAATTATGTTTTTTATTATTTTTAAATGGCTGACTAAACTATGGCAATAACCATCGTACAACGTTCTTGAACTCTTGACTTAGCGTTTGGCTCTCGTAAATGTTTAGTCAAACACTTCGTCACAGCCCAGCAGCGTTCAAGCATAAAAACGTATTCAATTGTAATTATGGCCAACAGAATTCTAATAATTGATTGATGTTTATGTAAGCGTCATTCAGTGCGCAAATTGATCTTAGATAGATCTGGCTTTTGAGCCTCCTTTGTTGTAACTTTTTTTTGTGTTTGGAGTATCTTGGGAAAATGCATTTTAATTAACTGAATTGTTAACACAATGAAAATAAACAAATCTTTGTTGTGATGCCTATCAAAAGGCAATTTTCCATTTTCTAATAAAATTTTCATTGGTGTGTGGGAGCTTTAGGCTTTAGTCAAGAATGCTTGGAACAATTCTCATTAGCAGCTGTCGTCGTTATTGAGCCTCAGCTGAAAGTCGAGGTCAGCTGGTGGCTGCTGGTGATTGACTTTGCAACCGAAATGCCAAATGCAGCAGCAACAGCAGCAGCAGCAGCAGCAGCAGTCGCCGCCGCCGCAGCTACCGATCTAACCAATTTGGCTATAATCTGTGTCAAGACGCCGAAGGAAACTTGAAACTCGTCTTGGCGTGGCCAAGGTGGCCAGCTGCTAGCCGTGGTATTTGGTTCTTTACCAGATTTAATTGCAGCGCCACCAAATTAAAATTGCACTTGGCCATTGAAAATGATTTGTGTGAAAAACAATTGGGCAGGCTGAAAGAATTTAACTTTTTTTGGCGCCCCCACGTTCAAGTTCAAATGTAATTCAAGTTCATTTACGACAAATGATTTTCACTGGACACAAATTACAAATGCATTGAAACTTGGGGACCATCTTTGTTCACACGGTTTGGGGACTCGGTTTCGGTTTCAGTTTTTGTTTTGGTTTTAGATGGTTCGTTGCGTGACATATTTAGTTGGCGACGGGCAGAGAGATTGTAACCCTAATTACGTGCGTAATTACGTATGGCTGAAACCAAGCAAAGAGACAGAGAAACTTAGAGTACGTCACATACACTTCCATCTAATTGGAAATTGTTTTATTGCCCCTCGTTTGGGCCAGGTTATAAAACTTGTGCAACTTCCTTGACATGGAATGGTATAACTGCCGGTGGGACTGCAACTTGGGGCGGCTAAGCTGAGTGCTAAGTGACTGTCTATTACCGATTATTCTTTAGCTTTGGTTTTGGCTGCTGCCCTGAGACCAAGATCAGCGCCATGCGGAAATGAACTTGACCTTATCGGTGCCAGCCCCACAGCAACTGCTGCTGGTTTAGCGGTTGTTGCGAATGGCGTAAAACAAAACTTGTGATAATAAATTCAAAAGCAACAATAACAACTGAGCCGCCTCGGATTTGTCGATATTTGTGAGTCAAAATCGCTGCTGCTAATGATAATAAACCAACGGCACCGCACCAATAACAAAGACAAGGGAACGAATTGTTAACAGCCTCTCGACAACAAAACGAGGACGAAGGCTTAGTCTTCTTCCGCAAACGAGCTGTACACAAGAAGATCAAGTTCAAGATTGCGTTTTATAGAAGCTAAAAACTAGAAGAGTTGGATAAACAACAAATGCTATCAACTTTATCACGCGCGGACTAGCACAAGTTTGCTTTGACCCAGTGAAACGCTTCTGACCTGTAACGCATATATGGACACTTCCATTGCGTATCTACTGTCGCTTATAAGATTTTCAAATTTATTAGAAAATTCGGGACGGCGCGAACGCTCTTCCCGGCTACCAAAAATTACACGCACGAGTTATTCACATTAGGAATAATCGCAGAGGTCAACTCAGCCGAAAGTGCAATGGCCAAGCCTCGCTCCGGAGGAACCGCCTTCGTGATCACGGTTAACCTCTACGCCAGGTAAGTATGCTTTTCTCCGCTCTGGAACAGCCACATCAATCCGGCTGCGTTAGAACTGTTTGAGAATTATAGTGCGCGCGCATCTGAAATTTTTTATAGCAGGCAGAACGGCCAAAGTATGCCAAGAGCTACATATGTATGTATGTGTGTGTGAGTAAAGTGGCAGGCAGCAGGAAAACCATTCCACACTGTCGATAACGGGGATGTTGGAAATGCAAGCAGCAGGAACATAGCGAATATGTTGAAAAATAAGAACTTTTCACGAATGTTAAAATATTATTAATATAAATTTATTTAATATTTACTGTATAAATATAAAGTGGTAAATGGACTCAGTTGATTGAAGAGTGTTCATTTGATTTTCTTTAATTTTATAATCACCTGAGCTCTGAACTTTTGATAAGCAATTATTCAATAAACATTCGTTTAGCTGATATACCATGAATACTTGTATTTATCAGTTAGACAATACTATTAGTTCTTTTTCTAATAAACTTAAAATCGTTTTACAAATTTTCTATACATATGTATGTATGTATCCGATTACGCCAGTATATTTTCCAATTTAATTAAAGATGTACATGAAATAAAAATGTACATGAAAATGGATTTATATGTACTTATTTATGTATTCTGTATGTATTTATAAATGTCATTTCTGAAATGTGGCGTTAAAATACACTTATAACACCAACAATGCTATAACAACCAACATAAGTTCGAATGTTACCCACATTTCAACCCCTAAAAATTACTTACATTGCACATCCAGTTGGCTGTTGCTTTCACTTGTGTGAATAATTTCTCTTTACAATTCTCAAACAGTTCTCACACAATCGGATAGGTGTGCCTGTTCCAGAGCGAAGGAAAGCATACTTACCTGGCGTAGAGGTTAACCGTGATCACGAAGGCGGTTCCTCCGGAGCGAGGCTTGGCCATTGCACATTCGGCTGAGTTGACCTCTGCGATTATTCCTAATGTGAATAACTCGTGCGTGTAATTTTTGGTAGCCGGGAATGGCGTTCAAATAAATTTCGACACATATTACCTTAAAGAAAAAAATGGATGGGTGATAAAGTTGATACTGAATACGTTGTTTGATGAGATCGTAACAGATATACGAATCCGTACATCTTCCCCTCTGTTGTCCAGTCTTTTAAGAGATACACTTGCGAATAGATACGAAAATAAGTCTAGCTAGATACTCCGCGTCAACTCGGGAAGCCCCGTCAATGGTTCTTTTTATTTTTGAGCATAGTACATTATAATAGTACGGTTAATGAGGCAATTCAATTGTCCACAACCATGTATGTATATGGTCAGTAAATGTTTATAAAGACGAAAACGCAAAAAATTAATAATACGTAAAGGATTACTGTCTTAAGTGGAAGTGTTGAACGCACAGTGACTTGCTTATTTCACAGAGTTTCTGTTTCTCAGAACTGCGTTTTATTAGAGAAGCTGTTAAGTTATCTAATTAAAGAACGATTCACTGGCCAGTGGTTACTTCCTAGACAGATGTAAGCAAAGACTTTATGTCCACGACGTGATGGAATAATTACGAGCTAGGGAAGTGCGCATAAAACATTTTGTAGACTGAGACCATCAAAACTGGTATCTATTCGCAGCTATGATTTGGGATGATTTCTTCGATAATTTGCAAGGGCATTTAAACCTAGAACAGATAGATAAAAGATACTTTTTTGTAGGCTTATTTTAATAAAATGGTTTGTAATGTTATATACTTCTCAATCCTCTTGCCTCATCAATTTTGAGTAAAATGTAATTTACATAACTTGTTTGAATTCATTATATAAAATCATCGTCTATATTCATTCCAGTTTTTGATTTTAACATCACAGGTTCTGTTGAACCCAAAAATGCATAATTAATGAGCAGTTATATTAAGAATATTTCGTTTATTCAATTTGACGATCAACAAAAGTATACAAGAAAGGGTTTTTAAAGGTTTTTTTGCTCTTGCTAGTTTGGTTGTTGAACAGGTTCTATTGAATGTCAACTATAATAAATAAACTAATCGACTAGAAAATATCCCGTGCTGACATTTTTACTTTTACTTTAAGTAATACAAGTTTGAGATTATAAAATTTCCCTAAGGAGAACTCTTGGTTTAAGCAATAATATATTTTTTTGGAAGAAAATTCCATTTTGATTAGTAATAACTAATCGATCAACATAAAGAGTGTAAAGTAATTTGAGCTGAAACAAACAAACGACCTGTCTATTCGATTTTTTACTTTTGCAGGGTATAACAACGAAACCACAAACTTAAGCCAAATGATTGCCATTTAATTCTTAAGTTTAGAACACGGGTTAGGCATCAACATAACTCGATTGGTTGGCCAGACAAATATCCGTTGATATGAAATTGATTTCTATAAAATACTATGCGGAACCAGTTATATAATAATATTATTAGAGTAGCCCCGACCATGAAAATTTTTCCAGTTATATAGAACATTAAAAAATTTTGTGTATTGGATGAAGTGGCCTTGACCTTGATCAAAAAATCATGAGAAATTCGAAAAGCTAAAATTATTTTAACATGAGAATGATAATTCTTAAAATGTATTCTAATTGCAAATGAGGAATTTCTTGACAATCTGTTAATATCAACTGGAACAATATGCAAGCAGTTCGATTAAGGCTTTAAAGGCGTCGAAAAAATAAAAAACGAGTTATGAAATTCTGACCACTCAAATGAGACGCTCCAATTTGAGCGGCTCTTGCGGCGGCGGACATGACACGGTAAAGTTGTTTTAATTGCACTCATATAATGAAATGTGTACCTACACTTTACAACCTGACGGTTATGGCGAAGTTTTATTAGAATCAAGTGATTTCATCCTAAACAGTTGCTAATTGCGCTCAAAGGCCACTGCGGCCCCTGCAATATATGAATGCCATAAAACGGGAGCCGGAGTCGGAGTCAGAGCCGGAGCCGGTGCCGGTTGTCAGAGTAGGCCCCAGAGAACTGTCAAGTAATTGTCTACACAATTAACTGCATATGAGTTTCTTTTTTAGCTACAAATACAAGGGCATCAAAGCCCCAAAAATACAACTAAACATCTCAAATGCATAAAATCTGTGACTTTAAGCCATATAGTGTATTGCCACAAATAGCAGCAGTAGCAACAACAGAAACAACAACATTCGCAAAGCGCCGAATCATGTTGAACATAAAATGCACATAACAATATAACTACTACTACCACTGCAGATATGAGTGTGGACCAAGTAGTAGTAGTATTTTCTACTGCCTTTTTTCAGTGTTAACGCGACTCGGCTTCATCTCCGGCTAACATACACACACACACACACAGTTCAAGCGCAAGCCGAGCTCAGCGACGAAACCGAAAACCCGAAACGCCAGCCGAAAATTTAGCACTTCTTTTTAAATTTTTATGCAAACTCGAACTTTTTGTTAGTTGTGTGTCGGAGTTCACAGCGTTTGTGTCGCAGCAGTGAGAGTTCGAATTCGATCATAAAGTGCAACAGCAGCCGGGACCGGGTCAAAATTGATTATAAGCCCAGCTTCGATTTGTGTGTGTGTTTCAAGGATACGACTATTGACTGAGTGTAGAACTTTTCACAAAATGTCCTCGAAAGTATTTAGTTCACTGATGGCCGAGAGCATATTGCTCTCGAAAGCCGCTCAGATTATATCGGGCTATTCGCCAATAACAATTTTTCTGCTGGCCACTATCAGCATCTTCCTAGTGGTCTATAACAAGAGACGTGCGCGTTGGGTTAAATACATCGAAAAGATACCAGGACCTGCCGCACTACCCTTTCTGGGAAATGCCATCGAAATGAATGTTGATCACGATGGTAAGTTTGTGAAGTGATGATTGTGCACGTTCTATAAGTATTTTTGTTATCTTGACCCTGAATCAACTGACTTGACTGCTCCTAATAGATTGATCTGATTGAAAAAGCCAACACAATTTGAAGTAAATAAAGCATAGACACACTTGCTGTTAGGTGCTAATTTACAGAGAAGCCATCGATCAGACAGCCGTTCAATGTGGCTGAGATTTATACCAAGTATATCTGCTCTCTATTGTATGTCTGCCTTGTTTGGCATTAATTTTTATTAAATGTTATTGAACTTTATTTTACTTTCTAATTCACTTTCATTGCTCGACATTTCATAAGAATTGATCTATATAGAGACTACACAATACGTGACCAAACAAACGTCAAGTTCACAGAGAATATAATTCAAGATGTGCTAATTGACATATTGATGATATACAAAATCGACTTTGAGTAGAGCATAAAGAAGCAATTGTTAGCATTATTTTAATAAAACAAAATTTTAATTTGTGTGCGCTCTTAAATTGATTTGAATTTTAGCAAACTTAATTTTGTGAGACTTATAATTAAATTAACAACATTATCAAAATTAACAAACAATAAAAAGGCAGCTGCCAAATGCGACTTAAAATTAGAAATATACAATTTTAATACAATTTTATAGTTTTCTTAATTTAAAAAGTTTTTCTTAAAATGTATTTAAATAAAATGTTTTGTTTACGCTTAAAAATTATACATATTTAGATTTGTTCATATACTAATTTAAACATGGTTATGTTCAAATTATTTTATCTTCACCTGTTAAATACTAACTATTATATATTAGATTCAACTTTGAATTTATGAAATTTACATATTTTAAATTAAATCTTAAGTGGTAACGAGACCTTCAGATCAGTTTCAACATAAAACACATATACCCTTAAATAGTGTGAATCACATAATTATTTTAATTTTTTTGTTCCAGTGCCAAATTTGAACTTGATTTGTGGCAATCAGCTAAAAACTTTCACCCTCATCACACAAAAAAACATAATACATAAAAATAGTCATAAAAGATGTTTTTTTTTTACGAAATATTGCGGAAATGTGACATTTCTTAATTGAAATGGAATTAGCTTTAAAACAATGTTAAGCATCTTGGTCAAGAAATGAAGCACTTATAAAAAGAAAAACAAAAACAGTAGCTGCTAACAAATGGTTAAATAACAAACCAAACAAAACACTCGAAAAGTTGTAAAAAACGGTCATAAACTTCTTCATCTCACGCAACTGTGAAAAGGTCCAAGTCTGAGCCGGACGTGTGCTTGAATTGATCTTGGTCTTGATCTTGATCTTGACATTCAAAAACAGCTAACAACAGTCTATGCAGCTTTTGCACCTGATAAATGGAGAGTCGTTTAGAAAAGCCCCCAGTCCCCGCACGTTTAGTAATTTTTGGAATGATTAATTCACAAGCTAATCAAAAATAGTTCCGCAGCAAGAAAAATTAAAACACGGACCAATTAACATACACACACAAAGCACTTCTATCAATGCGGAAACACAGCAAGAGACACAGATCGATAAATATGTAGATACATGCGTGTATTTAAATTTAAGCACACGGTTTTTGGGCTGCAACTTCTTCAGTCGGCCAAGTTCAATTCGAGATGCTAATCGTGTAAGAAATATATATGTATATTGGATATGATGTGGTCTACAGTCTTAAAGTATTTTTAATAAAAATTAACAATTTCCATTTGATATTAATTGTTATTGTGCTTTGTGATCATTTTGAGGTTTGATATCCGTCTTGTTCTTTGTTCTTTGTCTACGTCTAAAGACTGCTGTGCGGTATGTGTTGAAGTGGTTTTTCTGGCTAGATGAGTTTTGGGTTTGAGGTAGCGCAGCTTTCGGCCTCACTTCAATGTTCTCAAGCAGTTTGAATTGTCGGAAGTTTGCTGCCTTTTGGGCAAACTGTCAGTTTTGGCAGCAGGTTTTACTTTGGTTTTCGAGCTGTGGCTTTCATTTGCACTTATAAATTTTAATGCTAATGCAATCAATTAGCGATTGATTGCAACAGATAGACTGAAACAGAAGTTAGAGTTTGGCTAAATACTTGACAAAAACATAACATTGTTGAAAGTTATTAAAAGTCCAGCTCAAGAAACCCGCCAATAAAAATATATTCCTGTGTGGCCTTTAACAAATATCTTCAGGCAGACATGAAAGCTTAAGTCATTGTTAATGTATCGTTTTTGCAATTTAGCCAATTTATGCAAATAAAAACTTGTTAAGAATAAAAAAAAGTATTATATGCTTATGGCTTTTGCTTTTTGTTGGTCGTAGATTGGCTAGTTCAGTTCAAGGCAATCGAGGAACCTGTTGCAGCAATTCATGGATTCTTGATGTCTAAGCAAGCTCCGATTGGGGCTGCGCCTGCAATAACAACAGCCACGACAGCTTGAGCTAAAGCGAATTATTATTTAATATAGAAATGACTTAAGAGCAAATTAAGCAATCCAACAGTGGCATCCACAGGTGATGTTGCAACAAATCGGCTGCCCAAGGTCACTCGGTGGCCCAACTGCCAGAGATTTTAATTCATAATTATCTATAAGCCGCTTCGAGACTAGCAACATTTGAAGTGTACTGAAACCAAGGCCGGCGCCGGTTTTGAATTCGAGTTCTAATGTTAAGAACATTTGGCAGTCAGTGCCAACTTGTCTGGGTCTCGGCTATCGGAGTCTGAGCTTGAGTCTCTGCGGCTGCTGTTGCTGCTGCTGCTGTTGTTGTGGGTGCTTGCGGCTTGGCATTGAAAGGCAGCTAGATTGACATCGGCTTTAACAGCCACATTAACATTAACTGTTGCGGCTGTTCGTTAATGATTTTTATAATACCCTTTACGGAGGGTATATTGCGACATTGCTGACATCATAAAGTATATATTTATGAACGTAGTTTTTCTCAATCGTATTAGTTTGCTTTTGCTCTCTATAGAAGATTACGATTTTGACTAGAATGAAAAATCTCTTGCACATCGCTGGAAGAGTATTAGATTATCGGTAACTCGAATAGGGCATTTTCTTATTTTTTAACGTGCCACAATTTGGCCTAATGGCGAATTGTTGCAAGTTATAAAGCGGCACATAAATTATTTCAAGTTGTTAACGCAATTTCAAGCGGCCGAAAATTTGTTGCTGCCTTTTGTCAAGTTTGTCAACAAGCTGGTCAGCAAAATTTACAGCAACAACAGCAACCCACAAAGCAATTTCAAAGCGAACATCATAATAGATACTGAGCGCCGGTAAAAATATTCGAAATACGTTTTGTTTTGTTTTGTTTTATTTTGCTTTGTATTCGCATTTAGTTTTTTTTTATTTTTTTTCTTAATTTTGCACGTCGGCAATTTGATTGTTACCTTTTTGCCGCGTTAAACATGCAAACTTCCGACGAGCGGAATGGTCCCAAAAGAGGCAAGCAGATGAGCAGAGGTGACTTACCGGGACCCGGTGAACCAAAGACGGGGCCGCAACAGCTGCGTGTCTTTTGGGTG
Organism: Drosophila micromelanica; assembly: GCA_004143825.1. NCBI lineage: Eukaryota > Metazoa > Arthropoda > Insecta > Diptera > Drosophilidae > Drosophila > Drosophila micromelanica. Next base: position 27,377 of record SCDY01000619.1, read on the forward strand.
TTTCATCCTACAATTCGTGTTGACGGTTGTGTTTTGCGTTACATAAAATCGTTATTAGACATATCTGAAAGACAGCGCCAACAAGTGTGTTCGTGCGAGTGTGTGTGTCTGTGTAAGTGTATTGGTGTGTCATCGTTTTAATTAATGCAACAAATGACCAGAGACCGCGACGCATGAGCAACGTGCGTCTGCCCAGGTTTCTGGCTGTAATCAACAGCACACAAAAAAAACCCAAGAAGCCTAGACAGAGCAGCTTATATATGTTTACCTACGTGATAAACAAGTGTAACATATTAAAATTAACACAACGGTTTTACATGATGACGGCCTTGATTGTTTCTCACATGTGAGCACACACAGATATTGTAAGTTTTATTTTCTTTAATTGGTGTCGCAAACAATTTTCACACGTGAACTGGCTCCCCATATCGAAATCGCGCCCTGGAGCTGACAACAGCTGAATTTGTCAACTGAAAAGAAGTATAAACAATTCGAACTAGTGGTATAATAATAATAAAATAAAGATGGTCAAAATTAAGGGAGATTCAAAATGTTTCATTTTTGGCCATAACCGTGTGTCCATCTGTCTGTTAGTTCCTAATCAAATATAAATTTAAATTAAAAACATGAACTGGTTTATGTATATCTAACTGTCAATATGCAGCTTCTTGCTGCTACAAATATTTGTCTCAGGTACAGGGCATCAAAATCAAGCTGGTAGCCCATCTGGTAGCCCAAACAATGACCGCAACGTCACAACAGATTTGCTTGGTGTCATTTATTTATTATTTATGTGTACTTAAACGCTCGTTAACGCTTGTCTGTCACTCGAGTCAAATTAGTAACTGGTTTTCTTTGTTGTATATCATTTATTTATATTTTGGAATTCTTATGTCTTTTGCAGAGCTGTTCAATCGTGTTATAGGCATGCAAAAATTGTGGGGCACACGCATCGGCATCAATCGCGTCTGGCAGGGAACATCGCCGCGCGTGCTGCTCTTTGAGCCAGAAACGGTGGAGGTACGTAATTATTGCTATGGCTAAGCCGTACGTAACAGGCATATAATAGTCATTACTATATTTCAGCCCATACTGAACAGTCAGAAGTTTGTGAACAAAAGTCACGACTATGACTATCTGCATCCCTGGCTGGGCACAGGTTTGCTCACCAGCACCGATCGCAAATGGCATTCCCGCAGAAAGGTGAGTTCAGAAAGAGAAATTAAGTCGATTTAGCGAAAACAAAAATTTCAAAAATGAAATATTTATATAATCTCCTAAATCATGCGTACAACAAGCCTATAAATTTTTTTTCGATATGCTTAAAATTGGTTTGCTTAGCATATTTTAACTAGAAGACATAGCGGCACCAAGTTGACTTCAATAATATATAAATATAAAGATAAAGAGATTCTTCTTTTAGCGCACTGCCTGTGTGACTTTGTTTATATTTACTTTATTTACTAGAGCACGTTTGTTATAATTATCATTATATTATTTGCAGATTCTGACGCCCGCTTTTCATTTCAAAATTTTGGATGATTTTATTGACGTTTTCAATGAGCAGAGCGCCGTCTTGGCCCGCAAACTGACCGTGGAGTTGGGCAGCGAGGCGTTTAACATATTTCCCTACGTCACACTCTGCACATTGGACATTGTATGCGGTGAGTGTCAATGTTAAATATGTCATAAATTAGAAATACTTGTAAGACATATCAAATAACATGATGGTAATTGCGTCACAGAAACTGCCATGGGTCGCAAAATCTATGCACAAAGCAACAGCGAGTCGGAATACGTGAAGGCAGTCTATGGGTAAGTTTCTGAAAATACTCCAAATACAACTAAAAAATAGCTTAAAGAATACTAAAATACGAAATTAAAGAACTAGAGTTTAACACTATCAACATTCCTGGGGCCAGTAGTTGTGGGGATTGCACAGCTGTATAATATTGAGAGCTGTCAGAGTGCAATTGACAGTGGGTGAAACACTTTCCCACACACGTTCAATTCGCATTATAATAGTCTGTATGTGTGTGTGTGTGTCTGTGTGTGTGTGTGTGTGTGTGTGTGTTTTGGGGTGTTCTCTGCTCAAGCGCAAAATATGCGAGATTAAGATGTCAATTGCTGCTGCTGCTGCTGCTGTTGCTGCTGCTGATAACATGCCTCATAAAGCACACAAATACTTCGACAGACAGACAGCCAGAACGACTGACAGACAGACAGACAGCAAACACTTGACTAACTTTCTATTTAATGCAACACTTTCCCATCTATTTGACACCTTCCCCCACTCTCCGCTTACGCAGCATTGGCTCCATTGTGCAGAGTCGTCAGGCCAAGATCTGGCTTCAGAGCGATTTGCTTTTCCGCCTCACCGAGGATTACAAGACGCATCAGAGCTACATTAATACGCTCCATGGCTTCTCCAATATGGTGATACGTGAGCGCAAAACCGAGCTAGCTAACAACAACAATAACAACAACAACAACGAAATGCCCGATGCCTACGATGATCTGGGCAAGAAGAAGCGTTTGGCATTCCTCGATCTGCTCATCGACGCCTCCAAAGAAGGCACCGTTCTATCCAATGTACGTAGAGATACGCTATTAAGATTTTTTTAAAGATATTAAGATATTATTATTAAGATATTTTGGAAATTTAGAGTCCACGATTTTAATTCACGATGAAAATACGTATTTCCCTAAAGTTAAGAGCAAGAATCTCTTAAGTTGGAACTAGCCTTTATTTTTGATCGAATTCAACTAATTAATTGATTTCATTTATAGGAGGATATACGTGAAGAGGTGGACACATTTATGTTTGAGGGTCATGACACAACGTCAGCCGCCATTTCCTGGACTTTGTTCTTGCTGGGCGCTAATCCAGAGTACCAGGAGCGTGTGGTGGAGGAACTGGAATCCATATTCGGCGATGATACCGAGACGCCAGCAACAATGAAAAATCTGCTGGATATGCGTTATTTGGAGTGCTGCATCAAGGATGCCCTCAGATTGTTTCCCAGCGTGCCAATGATGGCGCGCATGGTGGGCGAGGATGTGACTATCGGTAAGTGAATCATCGGACTGCAATGTTGGATTGCCTTTTCACAATATTGTCGTTTGGTCAGGTGGCAAACTGGTGCCCGCCGGCACTCAGGCTATAATCATGACCTATGCGCTGCATCGCAATCCGCGCGTCTTTCCCAAGCCCGAGCAGTTCAATCCGGATAACTTTCTGCCCGAGAATTGCGCCGGTCGCCATCCCTTTGCGTATATACCCTTCAGCGCTGGGCCACGCAACTGCATCGGACAGAAGTTTGCCATTTTGGAGGAGAAGGCGGTCATTTCGACAGTGTTGCGCAAATATAAGATCGAGTCGGTCGATCGTCGCGAAGACTTGACCCTGTTGGGCGAACTGATCCTGCGTCCCAAAGATGGGCTTAGAGTGAAGATCACGCCACGCCATTGAGCAGAACTGATCCAAAGTATTGAACATGTAAATATTTAGACCTAAGCAAATATATGCTAAATTAGCAAATAACCCTTTGACCTCTGCGGCACATGTAATCGCTGTGTAGGTATAAAACTCAGTGAACGAACCAATATTGTTTAGTATGTAATAATATTTTTAATAAAAAATGAAACAAAATTAATTATTTAAAATGTTTAATTTGGGACTTTACTTTAATGGACTTAGATTTGCATAATCAAAAAAAATCGTATCCTTTAAGTAAGATTATTCGGATCGCTTAAGCCTTTTCTGAATTCTTCATGTTTCATCTGAAGTTTTTATAAAAAATTCATTTAGATTAATAATTATTTGAAAACTATTTAAGTCGACAAAATGTTGGTAGTTTCAAGATTTAATGTACATACAAATTTTTGAGTACAATATAATATAATATAATATATAATATATAATATCAAATCCACCTTTATTCACTTCACTTTATGGTATTTGTTATCTTATACACATTTGATGCGCTGAAATGTACCAATTGCTCTGCTACTTGGTACACTTTTCAATGTGTTTAGCAAAGACAACAACCGGCTCCTAAGATCAAAGAGTGAGCGAGCCAAATGAACGTTCAATAGATGGCGCCACTAACGCCATTGGCTTGTTTGCAATACTAATTAGCATTTTGTTCACAATCCGATTTACCTGTGCACTCGACACGTTTCTACTGACGATGTTTTAGAATACTACATGGAAAATGGACAATTATCAAGTCATCAAGAAATGGCGCCATTTGGCTGTTGTGTGTGTGTGTGTGTTTGCTTGAGTGTGTGTTGATGTGGCTGTGGCCCGTTTCCTTTTCGCAATTGGAACGGCGCCAGGGCTTAAAAGCAACTTAAGTGCGCTTACGCTGTGTAATGCACAAATAAATGCGCCCCGCAAACAAAGGGCAAGGGGCGGATAGTGGGCACATGGGCCGCCGATTGGCTATATCTAAATGGATATTATGAGCATATGTACATATATCGAAGCGAAGGCGGGACGTGTGCGTTAAACTGCTCCTACTGGAGTCCGCGGTCGAGCTGGAATAGATAACTAGATCGATAGCTTGCACAAAGACAGATAAGCAGAAGTGGCCTGCGGAGAAGGAGGCGGAGGAGGAGGAGCAGTAGCCGGCGCTGGCAGCGAATGGGCAAACAATCAATTAGAATGGCAAAATCTTGCTAAATAATTGTAATCCGCAAAACGCAAAAGGGTCTTAAAATGTAATTCCCCAGCGCGACAAGAAATAAGTAAAATGCGCGATTGAAAAATGGCGAAATTCGCTTTCACAAAACTAAGGAAATGCACCCGGCCAAGAAGTGCAAATTGTGAACAAGTTTCGACCATGGTCACTGGCACGAAACAAATCACTCGAAAGTTGGCAATTGACGCTTGGCACTTAGCACTTGGAGAATTGTCGTAATAAATCGATTGCCGATTGCATTTGCAGTTGCAGTTGCAGTTGCTTTATTAATTTATGAATTTACAATATCAACGATGATTATTTATTTTAGTTTGATGCCGGGGTTAAAAACCAATCGATCAAACATAGCTTGATTGCCATTGAGTAGAGTGCATTTGTCACTCTGCCACCACAACTGGATACTGACAAGAACATATGCCTTCTCCACCACCAGAAGTTCCAAATATGTTACTGCTCGGGCGCCGCCAAAAAACCAATATATAAATATTTGCATTAAATTATTTATTTATATTTGTACGGATTCTGTTATGACACGATTTGAAATATTATATGATCTAATTTTTTTTTTCAATTCTTTATTTCAGTTTTTAAAAATGATAAACATTTGGCTCATTTATCGATTTTGTTTAAAAAACAAGTGAATAATATACAATGGTATGTAGACATAATGATAGTAAAATATTTTTTAAAAAATTATATTATTATTTACAGCAATGATATTGCAGTCTTACAAATATGTATTATATTTTGTTATGTTTATTCTTAACTGAACTCAAACAAGTACTTTTGAACGTGATTTCATCTATCAAACCAATCTACTATGGGAAAAAATCTTACAAGCACAAGCTTTGCTAGCGAAGTTCTCCAATATGTCCCTGCTTGGGCGCCACACAAACCACATCATAGGCAAACCCCCTTCCCCCCCTACGGCACACTCTGGCAGGCAAAAGAGCAGAAGTAATTATGCGATCCGTAGGCATTGTCAGCGCTGTCTTTGAACCCACACCCGGACGTCACTTAAACGGATTGCGACTGGCACATCAAAACAAATTGCACTCCCCTGTGTATAGCAGACAAATCTGATTAGAAAAACATTTACAAACGCAAATCGCAAGTTAGCACCAAAAGGGATTGGGAAACGGCAGCCACCCCTGGCAAAGTATTTGATGTGTGAACTTTGGCACGGACGGGCAAACGCCGCGTTTTGGCCAATGCCAGCCTAATTTGATTGACGTTGACGTCAACGCGTCGGCAAAATGTGGGAACAGGGCACAAAAATGTTGTTAGCTTGCAGCGAGGCCAGGGAAAGTGGCTTTGGCAGTGGCTTTTTTGGGCAGGTAGCCAAAGCGGGCAAAAGGACGCAGGCAAAATGTTCAAATTTGGCGGCGCAACAAGAAGCAGCCCAGCAAATGATATCCAAACAAACTCAATTTGGTTGGCTGCCAGCGCGCGCTTGATAGATTAGCAAAAGGAACGAAAGAGGCGCGTCGATGACACGTGGCCGGGCTGGTAACTGGTAAAGGCGCAAGCTGGCAACCGGAGCGGGGCGTGCGCAATGTCAAATTCGTTTTCCATTTGGATGCCCGGCAATGGGCGAGCATACGAAATTGATTTGATCAACGCACAAGCAAAATATTTGCCATTGCCACTGCCTACATTAAACAGCTGGTGCTCCGGCAAATGCAGGACGAGCACCGAACGGGGCAGGAGAGGACACGTGCCAGTGCCTGTGCCTGCACTTGCACTTGCCGCCGCTGCCTGGCGACACGTGACATCCCGGCAAATTAAACAAACCCCACACAAAGCGAGCGAGAAAAGAAACAAAAAGTTTAACAATGCAGAAAATTGAAAAACAATCTGAACCCAACCGCAGCGACTGAGGGTCCGAAAGAAACCAATGCTGCTGCTGTTAAAGTTAAGTGCTGGCATCCTGTGTGGCATATTCCGCAGTCCTCCACCCCTACAGGGTATGTATCTATTGTGTTTGCTCAGAGCGCGCGTTTCAATTCGTGCCGCTTTATTTGGCCATAATTAGCTTAATGCGCGAAGCAAACAACCAGGCTGTATAACAGGACACGACCGTAGCACACGGGGTCCAGGATGCGTGTCCTTGCTGCCAAATTGCCATGCCAATGGCAAGGCAAACAAACGTCCAGCAACGCAACAGCTACGTCAACCAAATAGCCAGAAAAAATTAATAAAATTACTTGCATGAAACCTAAATACCCTAATTGAGACATTTTTTCTTGAAGTCTCTTCTTTTCTTTACCAATTTGATAATTACTTTTCTATGTCTTGAAAAAAAGCATTTGTTATAAAGATAATAAATAACTTAATATTTTCTATTACAACTGTTTATACTTTTTTTAACATATTTGTTTTTACAATACAATAAATTCCTTAAATATTCGTTTCACATTACAGTTTATTTTGAAATAAAAAGTGCTCATCAATGAATACTCGACTATTCTGAAAGTATTGTATAAGAAATCAAATAAATGAAAATATATTTATTTAAATTCTTATTTTTTACTTTATATAGATACTATAAATAATGTCTTTGAAATGTGATAAAAATGTAAATTCATATTATATTGCACGTTTAAATGTCTGATAAATGGCATGTACCCGATGTCGACTACCGTTCCCAAGCAACAAAAAGCATAGAAAGAAAGTTAACATCATGAATCCCTTAAAAGGTTCTTAATCTGCGGCCACTGTTGCTGAATTTTGTTACTTCATTTGCTGCGAATTCGAGGTGGCTCCCCCTCTGGGGCCATTACTCATCCGCCGCGTTGCCATTGTCTGGAGTCTAAGGTGCGCACAGCTCTATCAGCCAAAGCAAGCTTTTTTTTGCGAGATTCACAGCGGCTGTTGATGAAGTGTCCAACGGCTGTCAGTGGAATGAGACATCATCATATGACCGCCAATCAGCTGCCAAATTGATTTGCGGTGGGGCCACCGCATGACATAATGATTTTTGGGTCTGGACTGATTTATTTATATGGTCAGTGGCAATGTAACTGGTGACTGTAGACTTTTGACTGCTAGGTTCCAACCGCTGACCCAGCCAGACGCAACAGTTGAGTTCCGGAGAGCCCTCCAGACGGCGACGTCAGCGCCTATGGGTCATAAATTGAGCAAACATTTTTCTGACTGTTGCGTTCTCGTTGTCGCTGTCGATTGCGTGCAATGCAATGCAAGTTTTATGGCACTCTCCTCGATAGCAGGCACTGTTCGAGGGCAAACAAGAGCGCTTTATGACAGCAGTTCAGCAACAACAATGACAAACAGTGGGCTGCCTTTGGCCATGCAACTGCAAAATATATGAATGTATATTTTGCGAGCGTCGGGCAACGCAACCGGCGCAATAAGCAAAATGTAAATAATTTTGCTGACTGGTTGGCAGCGGGCGGAGGCACATACAGCAAAAACCTGACGCAAATAAAATAATAAATTTTATACAAAATTGACAAGCTGGCTTAGCTGCAGCCTGTTGCTGCTGATAGCGTAGGGACAACAATTGGACGTCAGCTCCATGGAATCAGTTGTGGGCAATGCGAACGAGCACACAGTAGCCAAATTGGTAGTTAGTGGCCGGCTTAGGCCGGGGCTGTAAAGTTAAGCACATAATTGCGAAATTAAAGTCAGCTGACGCTTTGCTGTGTATGTCTCTCTCGCTCTCTCTCTCTCACACATACACACCCACTCTTGCTCTCTGTTTCGTGTTCCATTGAAGTTTCCAATTCCCACGCCTCGTTGTCTGCCTAATATTTATGCAAAAATCAAAATAAAAACAATGACAGAAACGTATGTTTAATTTCTAAAAACAACTACGGCCGCCAGTTGCCAGTTGCCAAGTGCCCGTCCCCCCAACGCGGCTAAAACAACAACGAATTTAAATTGAAATTATTTATTTTTGCATTTTGAAAGCGCCAGCGCGTGTCAAGGATTCACACGCACACAGGCAACACTGGCAACATCCTGGGTAATAACAACAACGAACAACGAGCATCGAACGCCCGCCCAACCCCTCCCCGCCAAACCCCCGCCAATTGTGTGACAACAAAGCCGCTTGCCTTTGCTTTTATAATTTGAAAATATAAAAATAACAATGCTGAGCATTTCTGAGCTGATTTTCAAATGTCAAAGTACCAGGGAACCTCTCTCTTTAAAAATGTATTATTTATATATTATGTATTTATTCGTTTTATTTTTCTTCCTCTTTATTTGCATTGTCTGTCTCGTTTGAGTTCTTGTGAATCGATTTAAGAATTTCGAAAATATTTAAATGAAAAATAAATACTGAAATTAATTTTTTTCCAAAGCAAATCTTATCTTATTTTACTCGTTCAGAAACAATTCCAAATGAGTTCTGCTTTCAACAAAATCATACTAATTATAAAATGATAAACTATATAAACTAATAAATTATAAAATCATATTTTCGCTTTTATTATTTAATGATAAAAAAAATCATGCAAATTACTGAAAACTTTCCCATAACTTAACGCTTTTTTATACTCGTTCAAAAAGTGCAAACAGCATATTGTGTTGTGTGCAATGTCTATCTTTCAGTTGCAACGTCCGACCGTCTGTCCGAATGAGTGCAGGGACCTAAAGCTTGCAATATATACTCGCGACTTCATAAAATTCTAAAATAATTATAATTTAAAAATTAATAGAACCATTTCTTTTTATTAAATAATTTATATTAAACAAATTTAATTATTTGTTTTAGTACTCACATGTATAAATAAAATAGCTTGCGTCTATTTAAACAAGGACTTTATCTGATAACGGTTTTTGGTTTTCTTGAGACCTTGTCAGCACATTCTGATTGCTTCCCACGCCCACCGATGCCTAATCCAAAGTAAATGCAGTAGTTAACTTAAAACATGATCCATAATCCGAAACCACACATGACTGTAAGCTAAACAAACAAGCTGCTCGCCCCGCCCTGTGAGAAAGTGAAGAAACACTTTCACCTGCCTAACCAAAAACTCAAATGCATATGGAAAATGCTTGATTGAGAAATCTTCATATTTATGGGGCATGTTTGTATATGCATTTGCTTAGACATACGGAGGCCACCTTGCGCCGGCTACCCCTTATGGAAAATGGCGTTTTGATCTGGCCAAAGCCCAGGAGGCTTACCCAGTTGAACCACTGGACTAAGTCGGCGTAATATTTCTCACGTTCCGGGCATGCAGCGATAAATCGAACATATGCTCGCTGAACTACGCGTGGACCTGGAACTGGCACCGGCCGCAGGCGTGGGCCTGGGATTTGGGATCTTCGGCTGGGACAAAACTGTCGCTGGCCAAATATATAGAAGCTCATGTTCAGAGAGACAGTCATAGTCAGTCAGTTGTAGTTCGTATGCTTGTGGTTGTGGTTGTGTGTGCTGTCTTTGTGGCGCTATAAATCATAAGCAAACATTTTGATATTGTAATCCCCATTTTAATTCGAGCGCATAAAAAGTCGAAAATCAAACTTTTCGACATTGGTGGCGGCGTTTTTGATGTGCGGCTGCAGCTAGTTATTTTTTTTTCGCTTGTACCGAAAATTGATGGATTACTCGAAGCCGCAGCTCCTCCAGCCCCTTCTTTGCTCCACCAAAAACGCTACCAATTTCATGGCTGATAACTGATAAGGACTCACATAATTTTTGTTTTGGTTTTTTTTCGCTGCTGTTGATGATGAATTTAATTGTTAACTGGCAAATGCACACCTTTGTTGTTGTTTTTGCTGTTGTTGTTATTGTTGTTTGCTTGATTTATTAATTAATTACACACGGAAACTGCAACCAACCAAACATGAACAAACATAAGGCGGCTGTTCTGTTAAAGTTTATCGAAATCGTTACCAAAAATTGGAAATAGCCTAGATAAGTATCGCCGATATGTGAAAATATTTTGAACGTCTGTGTGTGTGTGTGTGTACTTACATATGTGTGTAAGCACTTAATATCGGATGTGTCAGCCAATGGCTGAGATCATTTTGGCGGCAATTGTTGAAAGTATTTTTTTTTTGTTTTGTTTTTTTTTTTTACTTTTACTCTTTGCGCGCTTTGTTTGAAGTTCTCTTTTTTGTTTTTGATTTTGGGTGGGTGGTGGGTCGGTTGGGCGCTAGCATGGAGCAGCTTTGAAGTCGTGCCGCCACTGTTGCAATAATTTGAGTGTCAAATGGTGTGGAAATAAAGTTATGTTTATATCTGCTCCAAGTACATTTGATGCATGCATTTAATTAGCATAACTTTGTTTAGAAATTTGAAATATTGACAATAAAAAAAATATGTTACAAATTATGCTATTTATTTCGAGTAAGGGTCATGAACATGCCACAATAATACAAATATCTAATTTCTTTTCGTTATTAAAAATAATTTTTTAAAACATTTGCAATAATATATCCCCAAAAAGAATCTATATTTTTTTATAATTTCGATAAACAACATTAACTTCAAATATTAGCAGAAAATCAGATGTTAATTCTATGAATTAAACTATTTGGATAGGCCTCTACAATAAGTAGTAAACAAATTAAAGCATGCGCTGCACAGTATAAATCTCTAATTATATGCCACAAGTTAGTGTCAACGGTTTCATCCCCATTCAGTTTCTTTTCTTTCGTTTTTTTGTGTTGCCAACTCTCCGGCAATGCTGATATCAAAACAATCCCAAACAGCTGTTCGGCTGCTGTTAAACACCAAAAATTCAATCTTGGAACGAGCAGGGAAATGGAAATGCAACAGCCAGAGAGGGGCACGCACACGCATTTCCATGGAAAAGCGCATCCTGAGTGCCCCGTCGCGGGCTGGGGAAATCTGCGCACTCCGGCGAGACCTTTGCGCATGTAGCACACGCACCAAACCCCAGCCAGGCCACGCCCCCAGCACGCAGCACTCGCTGGGCGTGGCCAAAAAGCAGCGAGTAGCGAGAGCGCAGCCAATCAGCGAGGCGCAGAGCAGCGGCGAGTGAGTTAGCTATGGAATGGCTGGAGATAAGGTGGCTAAAGGGAGGGAGTGTGTGTGTGTGTGTGTGCGTAAGATGATGATGTAGTATAGGTACAGCGAGACGGGGTCCTGCAGCAGCAGCCGCAGCAGCAGGTTTCGCGGCAGCGCGAGCATCACAAATGGAAATTTCACATACACCACGTGCCGCGAATAAATTGGCCAACAATCGATGTAACTTTTGGCCAGCGTGTCGTGTCCGCCAGAAGGAAATGTCATCATATTTTCACTGGTCCACACACACACAGGCAGCTCCTGCTGCCGCCGTGTTACTTCCGCCAGCGTCCACAACGATGTGTGCGACGCTTAATTTGTTTGACCCTTGCCCTGCCCCGTTTGCAATGCCAGCTCTTGTCCGAGACCTGCTTTTGGCCCTTTATTTTATGTTTGTTGTATTTTTTGTATTTCCTTTTTTTTCTTGGTGGCGCGTCCGGCATATGTATGCGACATCATGACACCGGGGACTTTGTTACAAGTACTTTACGGTAATGGAGGATTTTCGCTTGAGCATCCCTCTAACAAAAATTAATTTAAATCGATATGCTGCCGCAAGAGAATGTGGCTGCCACGGCTGCCTGCTGCCTGCCGCCCGCTTCGTGCTGCCCCCCATTTTCCACTTGCCACATGCAGCTGCTTGGACCGCAGTTTATTGAAGCTGACTTGTTTTTTTGCTGCCTTTTGCGCTTATTAATTAGTAGAGCAATTTACTTGGCTGCCGGATGTTGATTGAACTGCATTTCTGCTCTGATCGGTGGCTTTGGCTCCAACTTTCTAGGGAGACAAGGAAAATCGCTTTGGGTTTAAGCTAGTGTGGGGATATATTCACAGATTTTTTAGCTGCCACTTTGCAGGGCGTTGCTTGAGCTGGCTGCGAGCTGGCAATGTCAACAAGGACATGCCACGCACACTAATACAAACAAACAGCGAAGACACTTACAGGATAAGGAAAAGGCAACAGAGGAGGTGGCATCCATGTGTGTGTGTGTTTGTGTGCGTATAGTTTATTGACTGCTTGCGGGAAGTGCTTTTCGCAAAGATCTCTGCTAAAGAATGTAAGGCTGGCCAACAAAGCCGTTCGCAAATCCTGAAAATTGACTTCGCTGGCAGGCGGGCAGGAAATCAATGCCGCCATTTTGTGAAAGAGTTGCCCACTTCAGCAACGGCAGCGGTAACGGGAACGGGAACGGGAACATGAGTGGGAATGGGAATGGAAACGGCAACTCTGGCGCCGCGCATCTCATAAGGCATACAAAATTAGTTCAGGGCTGAGCCGAGCCGAGCCGAGCCATAAGTAAGTACGTCCATGGGGGGAATATAGGGGGCGACATTTGCAGCCAGCGACATCTTCAGCGCTCCCTACGCACCATCGTATTTCATTTCGTCATGTTTCGGGATTAGGCGGGATTAGTTGCCGACTGAGGAATGGCTCTGAACTTTGCAACGACTGCTGTGAACTTTTTGGTAGTTGCTTAAAAAGGGAAATGTGACAACAACAAGGGCGCGGACGTGGACGCTGGTCTGAATGTGTATATACATATGTCTGTAGGTGTGTGTGTGTGTGCGTCTGTTAGGTGTAGATTTGTGGCACTTTTGGCCGCCTTCAAATGCTTTGCATATCAATTTTGTGTGTGCGTGCGACTTCACGAATGTCGAGCATTAAGTTTTGTTGTTCAGTCATCAAAGGATACAAGACTTTCAGGCACTTGAAAGTACATGGTAAAAAAAAGAAAAAAATAGATAAAACATAATTCAAACTAAAATAGATGTACATTTTTATCTCTGCTGGGCAAAAGATGTTCTATGAATTTCATTTGTGTAAGGAAAATTCTTGAATTGTGTGTAATATATTTACCGATATTATATCTAAGCATGAGTAAGAAATTGTACCATAGCGTACATAGTTCATGGCACGTAGCCCTCATTCGTAGGACCGCCATTTTGTTTTGCGGCCAGATAACAAACTATGTACATATATGGCCACCGTTAAAGCCTCTTTTGCGCATTGGCCCGTCCCCACAGATATCAGGAAAGTCGAAAGTCTAATTTTGTTTTTCTCTTATAATTGAAATGTGCCTGGGTAAATCCCACAGCGCTGTTCCCCAAATAGATATCATGTCATCAATGGATATGATACCTTTGCCATTTGCCATTTGCTGTTTGCCCTGCATTGATTATGGTTGATCAAATTGGCTTTTCTGTGGGTGCTGGCGACGCAAATGTAATTACAGGACAACACCCCAAAATTTATATAACCCTTTTGTTCAATGTTATCGTCATAAAACAGACGGAAGTCAGCAAAATGAACATGACAGGTCTTATTCACCAGGGACTTTCCCTATTTGCCCACAGACATTGAACCTTGCACCACAGAAGTCATTTTCCAAATGATTACCCCTGTAATTGGGTTATATTAGCTGTGATATATCTGAAGTAGCGCCATACGCAAGTACTTCAGCTCCCGCCCTAGCAATAGGCGCTCCGCAGTGTGCTTGACTCGATTCAAACTAATCGAAAGTAGTTTTCAGTTTATATAACTTCAAAGCCCATTTGCCGCCTGCCAACTCGACAACGTCTGAAGATTGCTAAAGTGGACGGTTTTTTTGAGAGCGTTAACTTGTAGAGATTACAAGGTTGATTTCCGTTCTATCTGGCTGTCAAAGCTCTAATCTATTGAAGTTTTTCAAATACCTTTTTCAATTGCAAAACGAATGAATTGCATTCGATTGAACAAAAAGATGCCTTCAGATAAAAATATATTTAATTATTATAGTTTGAATGTAATTTATTAAAATATGTGTATCTTAAACCAGAAGCTGTTGAATTGTTTTCCCAACTAAAGCTATGATAAAGTTGACCGAATATTCGTTGATAAAAGTATCTTTTAGCCAGGTTCTAAGCAACCCACCCACCCTCGATTACGTTTGAGTCACGCAGCAGAAAAACTGAGGCAGGCAAATGCGAAATAAAAACGAAAATTATGAACTGCACAAAAGCTGTTGTGAATTTTAATAAATTTCGTTTGTACCAAGCATTTTGGCAAAAAGTATCTGCCAACTGCGCCGGAGTGAGCAAATCAACAGGGTGGGAGAGGGGTCACAGGGGTAGCTAAGTCAGGAAGAAGGCAACAGAAGACAAGGCAGCGAGTATACGTCAAAAGGAACAGTTATTTATTTATTTGTGCGCAATCGAGAGCACAGCAAGGCAAAGTCAGGAAACAGAGGGAGAGGAGTTGAGGTCGGAGTCGGAGTCGAGGGGCGCACACAGTACCGCCTCGAGCGGCAAGGAGCGGGCCAACAATGGCGGCTAACGGAGAATAATGGGATAACAAAACGCCCTTGACACCCAGTAAAAAGACAGCCAGCCCTCAAAAGTGTACGATAGAAGTAGCCTTATTATTATGAACATTGTGGAATCGGGCTCGGGCACGTACCAAACGGCAGCGGTAACGGTTTTTGTTGCCGGGGAAAAGAACAGGCAACCGGGGTGGGGGATTTGGCAACAAGCAGCAAAAGCTGGCACAAAGGACCCACAAAGTGCAAATACAAATCAAACCCTTGAGAGCGTCTCACAATAGCAGCCAAATAATAAACAGAAGCAACAAAGAAGAGAAAGAGAGATTGAGTGAGAGAGAGAGAGAGAGAGACGTGAGGTGATGGAGGAATGCGGGGGTGCCAGCACGTCGAGAGGTGCGCGCGCGCAGGGAAGCTGAACCAGAACCAGAAGCAGAAGCTGAAGAAGAAGCTGAGGCGCACGCAGAACCCAAAAGAGAAACGGCAACAGCAGAACTGGAGCAATGGCGCTCTGTAAATATTGGTGTGAGCGTGCGACGCTGCCCGCTAGATAGACAGCGTGAGAGAGACAGAGAAAGGGCGAACGTGAGAGTGGGACAGTTAGGGGAGAGAGAGTGAGCGTGCGGCTTTTGGGGTGTGTCTTCGCTGCCTGCACATTGCATTGTCTCTCGCTCGCACACAGCTGCTTCTATGGCACTCGCTACTCGCCGGCATGCGCGCTCTCCCTCGCGCTCACAGCCGTTGGTGTGTGTGTGTGTGTGTGTGTGCTGTGGGCCCGTGGACAGATAAGATACCAGACAGATACCATCGGCGAGGCCATGTGAATGCGAAGCGTTTGCGTTTGCGTTTGCGTTCGCGTTGCGTGCGAGTTAGTTGGTAAAATCAAATTCCGCTATTCAGTTGCCGTTGCCAGTCAGTCGTCGCCGCTGCTAACCGTTCGTTTGTCGTGACTCCGGGCAGCTACTCGCCGAGTGCTCGCCGTGTGTACTCGCTGCTGTTTCTCTGTGCGTGTGTTTGTGTGTATCGTTGTCATTGCGTGTGCAAGTTGCAGGCCAACAGGCGAGCTGCCGAACAGCCAACCCTCCCGCCCCACAAACAAAAAAAAAAATACCAACAGCAACAACTGCCGCTGTCGCTGCCCGCACGCACTCGCTGCTGCTGCCGTTGCCGTTGCCGCCGCTGCGACATATCCAACAGATACTTTTGCGTATGCTTTTGAATTCGTTTTCAATTCAGCCACGTCCTGTTACGGGTGCAGACGCGTTGTGTTTCCGTTTTGTGTTTTGTGTGCTGCTGCTTCCGTCAGCCAATCAAACATTTGAGCTACTTCATATATACTTACCCTAATTACGCGCTGGATTAAATTATTAAAACACTAAAGCCGACGCGGATTTAGAATCAACAGCCGAATATACCGACACCGACATCGACACCGACTGATTATTTCTATGTGTGTGCTAAAAAAGCATCGCAATTGCTTTTTTGTGTGTGCACGTGAGTGTGTGTGTGTGTCTGTGTGCTGTGTGTGCGCTTGTCTGTGCGGCTATAACAGCAACGAGCTGGCATCAAAGTCGCATTAAAAACATATCCATGAGTTACTTAAAATTAATCACTAACATAATCACTGTGATTTTTATTTGAGCCCGAGCTGCCGTCTCGCTCACACGCGTGTGCAGCAACAATAACATGAACCACAGCAACAACAACAAGCGATGCCAAATTGTGTGCAAACTATAAAAAGCGTTTTAATATTTTAGCCATTGATTAGCCATCGAAAGTCACAAAAATAAAAAATAAAAAAACAGCACACACATCTATTGCAATCTGACAACATTAACAACGATAATAATAAACGCTCAGAAGTTCTGAGATCTCATTTATCAATAAATTCCCGACAATTTCTCAAAGATTCCAAAGATTTGTTGCCGACGCAACCCACGCGACATTTCACGATCTAAGATCCAGAGAGAATTTTCCTGATTTTCGCGTCAACCAACAAATGAAATTCAAATGAAAGCAAATTGATTTATTGCAAAGTGCACAACATTTGCCCCACATTAAAGTGCTATCCACTAAAATAAAGAGCGGAGTTCAAAACGAAACTGAAACCGAAACCGATACCAATATCGAAACCTCACCTCTGGAGATCAGAGTCGGAGCATTTTCTAGCAGTCAAATTGACGGCGCTAGCAAGTGGATTAATTTAAATTTCTTTCCATAAATTGGAGGTGAGTATTCTTTCAATAGATTTGTAAATAGGCAAAATATTATTCTTAATATTAAGCAGCAATAAATTAAGATTTTAGTAAATCTAAAAAAAGCTACAAACAACATACGAAAAAGGGCAGCGTAAATTGAGTGGGGGATTTCCTAAAGAAAATGAGGTAACTTTAGATAGATTAATGAATTGGAATCTATTAATAATTTTAACAGCGTACAATTTATAAGCTAAACCAATAAATGATAGCAAGATTTGAGATATGTTATGAACATGATGTTAAAATTAAAGTGGAGAAAAAAACCATATAAAGTCAATGGATAGGATTGGATTTTCATGCAAAGCTATAAGGGGCTATTATAATTTGAATTTCTGTCAGTGCACTAAGAACCTTTAAATTGTGTTACGCTGTCTGCTAACTGAAATAACAACGCCAAAAGCTTCTGAAAATCAAAAAGCTGGCCATAAAAACTTGTTGAGCTGCAGCTTAAATGTGTTTTAAATTTTTGCTGCACTCTCACGCCAAACATAAATCAACGGCTATATCTACGTATCATAATAGTAAGACAGTGCAACCATAAAATGTCTAGCATCCATAGAGCAATCTGTAAGGGGGTCTGATAATAAGCGAAGCGGATCCCAAAAAAAATTTAGACGCCAACTGCCATTGACGTCACTTAAACAATTAGATGCGAGTTCGTGTTTTGCGCTCTATCGGATGGCAAAAAAGCGAAAATACACAAACAAAGATATACCAAAAGGGAGCCAAATATTTAAATTAAATTTAAATAAATGTATAAAATTAAATAGAAATGCCAACACGTCGGAAAACCTTGGCAAAACATAGAAATCTTGGCACCTTCAGCTACAACTATTTGCTCTCACTGCCCGATAACACCCAATGTAGGGGGCGGCTGTGCTCTTGCCGCATGGCAGCAGCGACAACCGAAAAAAACACTCTTTTTGCTTTTTTTTTGGAAGAACAACAGACAAAGCTGCGGCAATAAAGTGGCATAAAAAAAATTTCTGACATTCTTTGTCTTAGAAAATCATTATGTAAATAAATTCTCACTTCTGAAATAAAATGACTTGACAAAAAATAAGCGCGTTCGTGTAGGGAAAAAACCAGAATAATATTTATAAGCACTGCGGCAAATAAATATGCCACAAATGATGCCACACAAATTGACAACAATATTTCAATGCATAACCGTATCAACAATAAATGCACAACTTTTCATCTCCAGCGACATCAAAACCCAACAAAAATTAAGAAGAAAAAAAAAACGCACAAAAATTGCGCGTGGCCATAAATAAACAAAACGTTGGGGCACGTTGCTATATAAATCTGTTTAATGTGAAATTATGTTTATTATTGTTATTAAAACAACCGCAAGGCAATTTAATATTACAGCCGCACTAATCCACTAGGGATCAAGTGCAGATCAAGCGGCATTATCAAGCATAAATTTTCAATTTGAGGCGAAATCGAAATCGAAAGTGACAAATCAAATTGAAATTTAATAATTTAAAAAAACAAAAAACCAAACTCACAATAAATTAAAGCAGGCGCCGCGCGACAACAAGCAAATATTTTCATGATTACATTAGAGGTTTTTTTTGTGGATTTATGACTGGAAAGCTGAGAGGTTTTGTTTTATTTTCTGTATGTAATTCTTTTTTATTTTAGCTTGTATAATTTATTAATTTTTTTACATTTAGTATTTTTTGTATTTCTTGTTTTTTTTAATGCTTTTATTTTTGTTGTGATTGAGATTAGATAAGAATTTATTGCAACGCGCGCTTTGTTTGGCTTCATTGATAGCGCAAAAAATGTGCCAAGCGCAAAAAAGCGAAACGCGAAACGCGAACAGACCTGAACCAGACCGAATTGCGAACAAAGTTTACTTTGGGCAACGCCATCTATTTCTGAATAGCTCCAGTCACAATTGGCAACTACTAATTGATTTACGAACATTTATAACTATTTTTGGGCTACTGTCAATAGTTCTTTATTTGATTTTTTTTAGATTATTAGAGAATTTATTAAACGTTGGGTTTATTTCCCAGAAGAAGGTATTGCCCCAACAAGCATCTGGTTGCCAAACTCAACACAATCTCTGTGACGTTTGCAGCTACAATAAAAATAGAGATACAAGTAAAAGTGCTCTAATCGGGAGCACCCGCCAAGCAGATACCCTGTACACTGCCGAACCTCAAACATAAAAATATCGATCATTTGAAAATCAAGTGCAAAAGTTGTAAAACCAAACTTTAACTCACCAGCTCTTATATTCTCTAAAAAGAAAAAAGACAGACTAGGCTAGTTATGCTGACCAAGAAAATATATATCGGCTGTTACATACATTGCCACAAAATCATTATACTCCATTTGCAGAGCACAAAAATAGAGAGAGAGAAAAAAATAAATTCACAGAAATGTAAATATTGTTACATTGATAAGCAGCAGCTTGTTATCTTTGCAAGCTCTTTGCCGCGCTCTCACTCTCTACCTCTCTATCTCTCTCTCATTGTATTTTACTTTCGACTGATAAGAACGTAGGTGTAGGAATCTCTGTGTCTGCCTGTGGGCCGTGTTGTGGCCTGCGTTGTCAACTTAAGTCGCAAACGTCTCGCAACTCGCGCCACTCGCCACCGGCAGCCAACAACGATTTACGATTGCCCCAACACACAAGTTGCAGCAAGTCGCATCATGCCGTTACAAGGCCCAGCATCGAGTACGGCATCTGGTCTGGTCTGATCTCAGAGTGTTGGTATTAACCCCTTGACGTCTTTGGTGTTAAGTTGCCGTTGCTTGGTGTTTGGGTTAAGCTCACTGTTTGCCTCGATATGATAAAAGCGCTGCGTTTGCTTTGTCAGGTAGCCGGGCCAGATAGAGATAAATATGGATACATAAAGCTAGAGCTAATATGAAATCAGCTAATAACATTTTGTGTTCAACTTTGGTTCACTTGCAGCATCGCAGCGCGCTTTGCAGCCGCAGCGAGCTCAGATACAGCCACAATTTGGATCTGCTTTCGCCACAGTTGGAAGATACCGGCCTCAAGACGACGACATTCTTGCAACACTTTAAGGACGTCGTCACGACGAAGTTCAACGGCAGAGATCACCATTTGCCGCCACTGCATCCGGCGCATCCGGCGCACCAGCAGTCCGCGCTGCATCACCACCATCAGCCGCACCAGGCTGTCGCCCAGAGCTTCTCCACCATTTTTCCAACGTATCTAGGCATGGACCGCGCCGCCGCTGGCGGCTGCGGTTCCGCTGGTGGCGGACTGGGCGTGGTCACCAGCTCGGCCACTGCCCTCGGTCCGGGCGGCATTGCAGGCGGCGGTGGTGGCGGCGGCGTTGTCAGCGGTGCGCTCAACGGCTTGGAGGCCATGTCCGCCGAATCCACAGGCCTCTGCCTGCAGGATCTGGTAAGCGCCGGCACGGCCAATGGTGCAGGCTCAGCGGGATCGGCGGAGAGCGCAACCACAACAAGCACAGCGCTGAGCAGTGGCAGCTCCACGGTAAATGGCGGCGGCAGCAGTGCCTCCGGTGCGGACCATCTGCACAGCCATCACAGTCTACACGACTCCAGCTCCTCGGTCAGCATCTCACCCGCCATCTCGAGCCTGATGCCCATCAGCAGTCTCAGTCACTTGCATCACACGGCCGCCGGTCAGGATTTGGTCGGCAGCTATCCGCAGCATCCACATCATGCCGTTGTGCCGCCGCACACACCAAAGCACGAGCCGCTCGAGAAACTCAGAAGTAAGTACCGAATAGAGGCGATTCCCATCATTTTGGTGCACTTTATGGGGCCAGCTTGGCGAGGCCTGGCAGCCAAGTCAATTTCTTGGCCAATTTGTTCTTCAATTTGTTTGTCTGGAAATGGGGACCTGCCCCTTGCCAGAGCAACAAAAAACAAAGTCAGCTGCTCGCTGAGCATCTAACAAATTTACAAGTAATTAATGCGGCCATAACTCACGCAGCGTCGCAGTAATGCGGTGCGTATGCGTGATATTTTCTGTGCCACAGTGTCACAGTGTATATTTGTGTGTGTGTGTTTTGTTTCTACGCTTCTTCAACAAGTGCCCACATTCACATTGGCTTGCACTCATGCCCATGCTCATATTCATACTCGTATTCATCGCATATTTTTGCAACTGTCAGCAACAGCTGTCGGCATTTCAATATTCATTCGTTACAGCAATCATTCACGCTCCCAATACTTGTACTCCATCATTCATGCGGTGCTCGTAAATTTCTAAACAATGTGCAAAAATTCCTGCCTGGCCACTTGTCGGCCATCCCCATCCTCCTCCCCCTCCTCCTACTGTGACAACATCCACGCCTCATGCATATTCATAATCATTGTGTAATCATTAGCGCATAATCTTCATAAGAGCGTAACAAAGGCGAACAGCAACAACAACAAAAAACATGGATAGAAAAAAAATGGGGAACAATAAAGAAGAAGAAGAACCAACAAATTTCACTTTTGCTGCGCATGTCACGGCTAATTGAGCACCCTTCTCGCGTAGTGCCGAAGGCAACACTGTTCCCATTTCCAAATTCCCATTCCCAATTCTCGCTCACATTTCCAATTCCGTTCGCCACTGCTTTGATGCTGCGAAGTCAGTTGGGAGGGTCGTTTCGATTTGAATGAAATGCGATATGTGCATTGTAGTCAAGTGTTTGTTGTTCCGTTTAGGTTAATTGATATGGGAATTTGGATGCGGAAAGACATTCAATATGTTGCTTAGGTGTGTGCTTGAGATGATCGCTCTATTGCTGGAAGACTTCCCAATGAAGCTACAATGAGAGATTTCAATTGAATAACTTTTAAAGTACTTTGAGTACTCACAAAAAATGCTGAAAATAACATTAGAAATTTAATAGTTAAAAATACGTTCAGTTCAAGTACTTTCTGAGTCTACGCAGCTTTGAAAGCTTCATTAAAAATAACATATTATATGTTAATAATAGCATATTATATGTATATACATATTTTATAAATATATATTTTTTAATATGTTTCTTGATTCTTAAAATTTCTATTCAACAATAAATAAATTTGATACTCAAAAATTTTTGAAAGCGCATTAAAGCTGTTTGCGAGTGAAGATTATATTTATTTACAGTTTAAAGCTCACTTTTCTTATATTACAGCCCTTTTCCAGTCCTTAGTAAAAAAAAAACTATCAAAAACTTTTCGCTTTGGACCACCATCTATAAATGCTACGAATTTGTCTGCTTTAGCTGAGAGATTTGTTGGCTGTCTCCTTTGAACCTATGCCCTAAGCACCTGCTCTGTTGGGTTAACAGCCCTACAAACTTTGCACTCTACAGTGTACCAAATGTGGGGGGGATTGGTGGATAACTGTTATTCTGGCCGCAGCTGTCTGGCCATTTATTTGCGTGCCAAAACAATTTAACACAAAAATTGTGCGCATTTAAAATATGCACGAGTGCAGTTATCCTTTGACATACACAACAGGACACACTCTAATACACACACACATACACACACACACACACACACACACACACACACACACACACACACACAGCACAGCAGGCTTTAGCTGCAGGTGCGGACCACAGGCAACGCGCATGTTGCCAACAAATTTCACTCTGGTTGTTTGTTGTTGTTGTTCGTTGTTGTTGTCGTTATTGTTTACGCTCTTGTTTAAATAATGGTCGCACAACGTGCCTGCTGCTGCTTGGACTGTTGCACATTGCAATTGGATTTTCAATTATTGGCCAATTTAATGGTTAGTCGTCCCCCCTTTAAGCCGCGCCCCACTCAGCTTGCACACAAAATCAAACCACCTACACAGCCATTTGTTTGTGTTATAAAAAATTTAAGTTTTATTTGCGCGAGTATTTATATGTGTGTGTGGCAATGCTTTTTATTGTTGCACTTTTTTATGAGCCACACACACACCTACACACACACACACACACACAAACCTTTGAGTTGGTTTAGTTGCTTGTTTTTTATATATACCTATAGATATTTTGTTGGAACATTATTTTATGGCTTCTGTGCGTGTTTTTATTTCGAATTTTGCGCTCAAAGGATTTCAAGTTCACGTACACTAATTTTCCCCGACAACTGTCCGTTTTATACACTTTTATTATGTATGCACGGTGCAGCGTGTAAAACAATAAAAAGTTAATGCTTTTTAATGCCCCGGACTACAACTCTTTAATGTCTCTGGCTGTCCCAGCAACTGGCAGCTGGCCATGTTTGTCTAGCAGCTGAATTATGTTGTCAGCAGCTGGCAGCGCGACTGCTCAAGAGCTTTTCCCCACATCAACGCAATCCAATTGTGCTAATTTTGTGTATATTCCACCTGAAGCAAGCCCCAATCCTGCGACCTTGCGACCTTGCAATGCATCTTTCACTTTTTACAACAATTAGCCACTTATCTTAAAGCCGGGCTGTATCTGTAACTCTGTATCTATTTGGTTGCGCACGCACAAAAAGATCTACTCTGTTTGCCCCGAGCAAAGCCTTGGACTAACATAACAATTCCGAAAGCACATAACAAACCAAATCAGAGCAGTTTACATTTTGGTTGCTGTGCAAATAATACAAATATCATACAAAAACAAATTTGCTGTTGTTTTCTGTCTCGTTTTATTTTCTTTCTTTTTTTTCTATTAATACGAGTCCTTTGCGTGTTTGCCAAGTTGTTACAGATACAGATACTCGCATAGATATGGTAGAACTATTTGCCTTCGACAATGTTTGCCGTTTGTAGCCCTTGATAAAATATGAAATTGCCGGCTGTATCTAAGTGTAGCTCTAGACATGTTTGTTCATTTATCTGTATCTGTAACTGTAGCACTGAGAGTGCGAGAATTTTCTGCTCGACTTCTCTGATGAAATCTTGTTATCTACTGTGCCTGCTGTTGATATACATACACATACATTAATGCCTGCACTAACAACTGTAGCATTTTGCCTTGGCCCTGCTTGTTGTTTTAGTAGTTGTTTATTTGGCCTGTGCCCGGCAGAAAGTGTTAATGGCACGTGCAGCTCGAGAGTCGATATTTGGCCTATCAACAACAAAGACAGCACATAAGAGAGCAGTTCCAGCATTGACTAAAAGCTCTTTATACAAGAAAACTACCTGAATAGAAAATAGTTTGAATGATGTAGTTCTCTTGAAATTATATCTCAATAAGAAAATCATCTATAATAGAAAACTTTAAGACTTTGCAGTACTCATCTCATAATCTGAAAGATATATCTTAAAAAAGAAACCTTTATTTTCTATCACAAAATACCTTCAAGACCTCAAGGCTTCGTTTATAATGATAGAGCTGAACTGAGACGTCTGTGAGCGCGACAGAGCGCAAATGCGACACGGCGCGTTTTCAGATACAGATACAAAAACACATAACTTCACACTCGCCAAGGATGTGCGGTTCTGTAGCTACTTTAAATTCAACGTGTGGCATGTCTCAAAATTTCTGTATGAATATAAATACATTTTATCGATTTCTTGTGTACGCAGCCATTTTGTAATTTGTATTTTTTAAAGCTGCTGCTGGCACTTTAAGCAATTTTCCGAGCAGTGCATTTTCCTTGGTAAATCTCTGGAAAATTGCGCACATATGTCAGTGGCGTTGTGGCAACTCAATTTCCAAGGCAGCCGCAAAAACAAAGATCGCTGTGCAATTGCCAAGCAAACACCCCATAAATTGTGTGTGGGTGTGGGTGTGGGGGTAGGGGGCAACTGGACCCAAGGATAATCACCCATTGGTGACGCCCACTTCTCGTTTTTGCCTCGGCTCTGAAGTGCTGCAACTTGTAAGGACATGGCAAAAACTGCCCATATATCAATCCTGGCGTGCAGACGGAGACATGTGACTCGGTCTAGCTATCCCTCTTACCCTCAATCTCTCTCATTCTCTCCTCTGATGGCACTGATTTCGTTTATATAAATTATAATGTCATTATGGCAACCAACAAACTCCCCACCATCTTCAAGCGGCAGCCACAACTCGACCACGACCGCAATTACGTCGCAGCTCACTGGAAAACTTCGTTGCGAAAGTTTGGGTTACGATTACGGGTTTCTGGTGGTGCTCCAGTGCCGCCTCTTTCTCATTATCCGTATCGTGCAATTTCGTAAAAATGTCGCATTAGAGATTATCTGAGCCAACAAACTTGCACGAGCTGTCCAAGCAGCCAGGCGATGCCGGCAGCTTCTGGCTGCCACTGGGAGACCGGCTAACGGACAAACGGACAAATGGACAGATGGGCAAATGACCCAACGGCATCAACTGGAGCCAAAATTTGAGCTGACAGTCGAGAAAATTACGGAAAAGGGCATTGCAGTGGAAAACTACAACAGAACTGAAGCCAACTCAAACTGAGGCAGCTATCCGAACGGGGGCAAAAGCAGAGTGGAGCAGAGCAGAGCGACAGTTGTTGGGGTCTGCATGTCTTATCCTTATCTGCAGGACGGTCGACTAATGAGCTCGCCTGGCTGAACTCTCTGGCCGGGATTCGTTCTGCTCGGAGGGTTGCTTGCGACTTCGGGGGGCCATGTCAATGTTATTGCAGTGATTTTTATGTGTGTGTGGCAGTGGCCCAGCCAAGCTCATTATATGGCCATAACGTATGTCCTGGCGCGGCACACTTTCGGCCATTGTCATTGTCTGGCTAGCACAAAAGCAACTATAAAGGATTAACTTTGTGGATTGTTGTGACACACCCATTCTTGGCTTGAATAGCATATAAAAAATGTAGTTTTTTTCCCATTGCTTCCCCCTTGAACTTAATTTTTACAGCATTTCCAGCTAATTTCTGGCAGCAAACACAAGGGGTTTCCTTCTCTGCCATCTCGATGGCCATTTCGAACTGACAATGTCAGCATATGGCCCAAAAACCTGTCGCATATTAACACTTTCGGTTTGGCTGCAGCAAATGTAGCGTGAAATTGGAAAAATATGTATACACATATATAGATATATATAAATATATTTTTGTGGCAAGCAACCGCAGCATTTAACCCTTTTAGATCCCCCTCAGCCGAGTGGTTTAATTTTGGAGAACAATAAAAGCAACTAACTTGTCAAAATAACAGAAGCGAGCCGGGAGAAAAAGGGACTAACGTCCTGGCCAAAGGATTTCGATTTCGATTCCTGCTTATTGCTGTATCTATGCCTTCTGTTTGTTTGTCTGCGCATCCCAATTCAACTGTCACATTAATCGTTTGTTTTTGGTCACAAAATGCTACAAGTAAACGTTGGTTGGCATTTTCCTCCTGTTCTTTTTTTTCGTGTCAAAGGACGCGCTCTCTGGGCGTTCGTTTTGTCCAGCTTCCTATATAGAAAAATAACCACACCCAGCCCAAGGCTCGAGCCTTTGTGTGTTTGTTTTGGTCTTGGTTTGGCTGTGTGTATCCTCTGTATCCTGTGTAGCCAGGGTACTGTAGGGTTTGACAGTGCACAGGCCAGGATAATTTATGGCTGCTGCTGCCGCGCCTGGCGACGGCTGCTTTGCCGTGTCGTGTGTCAAAGTTTTTGTGGAAATGTGGAAAATGTTTATGAATGAATGCGACAAATGGGCAAACGTCTCTGCATGTGTGTGTGTGTGTGTGTGTGTGCAGGATATAAAAATCAAAATCATTGCTTAGGTAAACATTTATTTCTCATTTTTCTGCAGTTTCATATTTGCAGCATGATTAATAGTTGCGTCCTTTGCTAGGGGTGTGTATTGACTTTTGCTCCCAACTTTTGTGTTTTTTTTTTATACCGCTATTGCTCATTTGTTTGCCTAAACGCCTCTGCAAAATGGCCGACACTAATGTGGCTAAAGACGACACTGACACTTGTTGTCGCAGCGCACTCTTGACATGGCCAAAATGTGCGGGCAACGCCCACAAACACTTGGCCAGCTATTCGTATTGACACTTGCCACTCACACATGTGAACCTTGAAAAACATTGTGAACCTCTGGCGGCAACTGTGAAGACACAACGTCAACATCAACGCCAACTGACAGACGACAACAATTTCAATTTGAGAAAAAATCAAATTCAAATTAGTCGGAAAATAGGAAAATTTGTACGAAATATTTAAACAAATAAAAATCGTTGCGGTACGTGCTTTTCTCGGCGTTTTTTAGAGCGCGTCGTTAAGAAAATATTTTTACATTTCTCCCACTCAAAAAAAGGTGCCGGAGAGGGGGCTACAGTTTAAGCGGATGGCACAGATGACGCTGGCGACCCATTTAACGTCACATGCTCAGGTTGAAATTGGGCACAACACGAATAACAACAACAACAGTGACGGCTATTAAGAATCATTTCGATATTTAGGGACAGACGAATTAAAAAAAACATTAAAAAACTTTAGAATGACAACTACACATGCTAAACCCATTGAATAATCAAGAATATATATAGTATATCAAAACAAAAAAACAAAAAAATAAACTACAAAAAAAAAATATTTTCAACACAGAAAATATGAGATAATATAACATACGTTGATGTCGATGAAGCTGAATTCACATTTGCTAAATATCTGTTAATATATTTACTATTGTATTTGGATTGATTTCAAAAATTTTAAGTTGCGCCAACTAAAAGTAATTATCTAATTAACATTTCTAGCTTAACAATAAACAAGATAGAAAATCATAGTAAAATATAGTGTCCATAAATTAAAAAAAAAGTCCAAATGAATTCACTAGTTCATTAATATTACCTCGCACATTAAAAAGAAAATTATACTGCTTAAATGTTCCCAGATGCGTCTAAGCCAATTGACAGATCCTAATGGGCAATTATATGCTTGTCACTATGCGCACCATGGGGTATATCTCAACAATGATATGCCAAAAATGTGAATTTATATATTTAACTTATTCATATATTTTTCGCTTATATTCAGACAATAGTTAGAACCTTTAAAACGCAAGTGAAGATGTTGTGAACAGCATAAATTATAGAAAATACCAATAATAGAGCTGACGACACTTGCCAGTAAGGTTATCTTTAGGATCCAGTACTATAATGTCGCTCAAGTACCCCTCGATTCTCACACCGATAAATGAGCTAATTGTTTCACAAAATGTCGCAGCGGGTGTTTGCAGGCACTTTAAAAACCACATAAAACCGACGACATGTGAAAATGCCATAAATTATGCAACGAGCAGCGCCTGGAAGTCTATAAGATTTAGGAGCATCGGCCAGGAAGTCGAGACCTATGCCATATGGGCACACACCTTGAGGTTGGCAGCCCCAAAATAAAATCAATTGTCTGGCCATAAATCTGAATTGGGTAAATGTCACTGTCTGACTAATTAATATGAAATTCAGCGTGACTAACTGGGGTAATTACGACAATTATTATGGGGTAGCCAAACTCATGCCTCATTTAAGTTCGATTTATTGAGGGACGACTAGGCTATTTTTCCGATTTTCTTTTACTCCCGTTTAAAGCCTTATAGCCTTAAGTTTTCATAATGTTGCCTCTTTCGAGCAATTAATGTACGTAGACCTGGCTCTCAGCTCGGAATCCCAGACACTCGTGTCCTTAATCGAGCTAACCAAAAGCCCATTTAAAAACTGTTTCGCTGGCGTCCAAGCCATAAATCCTTTTATGATGCGCATTTTTATGGGCTTTTAAGGAGCCGCATCTTGTGCGCCGCAATGCGAACACTATGCCCTTTAATTTTACCTTTAAAACATTATGTTAAAACATTAATTTTTTGTATATTTCCTATGCCCTTTGCTGGTTTATTCTTTTCAGTTTGGGCCGAAACCGGTGATTTTCGTGATAGTCATAGCTCCATGACCGCCGTAGCAAATAGTTTGGATAGCACACATTTAACTAACTTTCAAACTTCGTCATCATCCAATCTAACGAATCGAAGTCGGGATCGCAAAGATGGTAAGTACACAGCAATTGAATGATTACGTATTTAGAATAGAATGGCCAGAGTTAAAAACAAATTAATCTTTAAATCAAAATAAATTCACAACATCTAAGAATAGACTCAACTAAAGTAAAGAGTTAAGATATATTTAAAAATAGTTTTAGTTTTTATTGGCAAACATTGATATAGATTTGATCATGTGTGAGTCAAATTCATTACCATTCTATATATAACATTTCTATCAGAAAGACTATGAGATTAACAGATTAACATGCAATCATTTTACGCGTTAATAAAAATTAAATAAATTTACAAGCGATCGTTTATTAAGTGAATGATTTTAGAAAACGTTTAAAATTAGAATTTTAATAGCGGTTCCAGTGATTTCTTGTGTACACATTATGAATATCAGTTATTTTGGATCGTTACGACTAATCGTATGATATTGTACGGAATAAGCGTGGAACAGTAGACGCACCGAGTGGCTCGTTATTGATTTTATACGTGAAAGCATATTAGATAAGAAACATAATTTATAATAATTTTCCAAAGCATGGCCAATGGGTGACGCGTAGGTGGCCGCTTGAAGGGAGGGTGGGTGTGGAAGGGTGTTTGCCTCTTGGCCTTTGTCGGCGAAAATTTACTCACCCGCGTCCGTTTAGTTTTCGATTAGAGTGCTTTGATTTGCGACATGATGACGACGTCGTCGGGCCACCGAAACTGATATTTCATATGGCCAGTCACTAAGTTTATTTGTTTAAGTTTCGGTGCTCGGCAGTCCATGCCAGCGACAACAACGACAACAAAGACAACAACAGAGAAAGCACGCCGCCATGATCGATGACATGCTCGGAACACACATTAACGGGTTGTAAATCTGGTAGCAGCCAAAAACTAGGCTAGCCCCGCCGGCGGCCCACGTTTGAAGTTGTGGCCAACGGGCGGGTGTTTGGGCTGCCTGGATTGGGGCTTGGCGTCATTTGAAGGTTGCATGCCAATTAGTAACGGCAACGGGGTGCGTCTGATTAGTGGCCCTTAGGCCAACGCCTGGAGAGCTGCTTCAGCAGGCGTGTCTACTTATCAAATGCAAGCTAGATAAGCCCCAGAAACCCGAGACAGACGCCATTTAGGCAAATACATTTTAATGAGCTTCAATTCAATCTCAATGAAAACTCTTATGTTTTTGTACTTCTTGTCATCAGGCAATCGCAGCGTGAATGAGACCACAATCAAAACGGAGAACATATCAAATTCGGGACACGATGAACCGATGACAACCAGCGCCGATGAGCCCAAGAACGATAAAAAGAACAAGCGCCAGCGACGGCAGCGCACCCACTTCACCTCCCAGCAGCTGCAGGAGCTGGAGCATACGTTCAGTCGCAATCGCTATCCGGACATGTCGACGCGCGAGGAGATTGCCATGTGGACCAATCTAACCGAGGCCAGAGTTCGGGTGAGCATTCGTTTCATATCATATTAATTGCACAGTCGTAGCCACAAATTGTAAACAGCAGCGGCAGCCACATCAATTCCGTATGTGTGTGTGTGTGTGTGTTTGCTGTGTAATTATGCGGCAATTACTGCGGCGACTGCAGCACTGTCCACTGGGCCAAAATGACCGCAATGCAACCGCAGCACGTAGCTGACACCAATGCGAATGCACACAGCAACAAACACATACACACACACACACACACACACACACACACAAAATGCAAGCGCCAACTCGTAAATATGCTGCGGCCAGCCTACCCACCCACACGACCCCCTTCTTCAGTCAACCCAAATTGCCGTTTGAATTCGCGCGGCTTAAGCGCTCACTGACCAAAAAACCGTCGCCATTTTGTGCTGTGCAGCGTAAATTTATGTGGTGCAGCCAGAGTGGGGATGGGTGGTGCAGCGGTGTTTGGGTTTGGGCTTAGCCATTGCAGTGGCAACGGCGCAAAGTTGCCATAAATTGCCGCCTCGATTGCGGCTAAAACTTTGGCGCAGTTTGCAGCAACGGCAACAGCAGCGCAGCTTTTTATGACCCTTTGTGTAAACTGGGCCGAGAACGCGAGCTTATCAAATGTCCCCCGCAGCTGTTTGAACGCACCACGCCAATTGCCAACAGCTATTGACAGCCTCAAGCATTTGTATGGCCAAGCAACTTGAGATTGATAGAGGAGCGGGGGCGGCGTCGTGTTATGGTTTGCTATTGTGTGTGGTATCTTTGAACACACTCGCACAACAGTTATAATTGTTTGTAAACGATAGTTGGTAAACAATTGAAGAAGTTGTGTATGCTCATAAGTGGCGCCAAGCGACAAATATGCGTGGCAAATATAACGCCGACCGATAACTACAATATCTATATAGATATCTATTTGTTGTGGCCAGTCCGTCAGTCCGTCAAGACAGCGGCAGCGACAGCGACAGCGACACGACACGACACAATACACTCCAGATATGATTATGGGGCATGCATACGAGACAGCGCCTTGACTTGCCACAATTGATCGATGATGATCATAATGATCATGATGATCATTGGCGACATTCAGTAACGGAAATGGGTAGCGTCTCAAATAAATGCAATTAGCTGGCATATATAAAAACATTGTAGTCGGGTGTAGCCGACTGCGCAATACTCACTCACATTATAATGACAGCTTAAAACAATTGAAAGCGTTGTTAGTTATTGTTGTTGTTTTGGAAAAATGTTAAATTCTTTAATTTCTGGGATTGTCAGAATTTTCGCTTACCAGCTCCCAAGATATAGAGATTTTATCTATAATCCAAGCCCCCAGAAAAGACATTTTTTGGCAATCTTTAGAGTCGCTTTTCAGTAATCTATTTGAAAGATTTTATATATTTTGATTTAAACCAAAGGGAGCTATATAGGTTAGCAGGACAGACATTGCACAAAGCCAATATACTCTTTTCACTTCGTGAAGGAGTATAAACATCTGCTAGTACGAAAACTGTTGACAAATTGCTGCTACCAAACATTTTTCATGGTTTTTCTATGCAAATTAGCATTTTTGGCGCATATGCGCAGAATTTTTATATAGCACTTGATGGCTACTATAAAGAAATTAGCTGCGGCCGAGAAACAAGTGTCTGGCATAGGCAAAGGGGGTGGCAGCTGGCAGCGGGAGGGGAAAGTCGGGAAATTATGTCAATCTAAACATGTGTTGCGCTCAATGCATAAAATATTGATACAGTTTGTTTTATGGTCCATTATATGATGACAAAAGGTTTGCTTTAGCCCGGCCTAAAGGGAGGGGGGCTTGACTTTGGGGTGCAACCCTCCTACCCCCGACCCTTCCATAAAATGCAAAACAATGCCAGGCAATTTGTCAGCAGCATTTGGATGAGTTTCAATGTGGCAGCAACGAGGGTTGTTTAATGAATTAGAAACCGCATGAGAATTAATGATCATGATCGTGCTGTCTCCGCGCCCAGGGGTCGATTCGGGGAGGGGGGTTGGTTGGTTGGTAAAGGCAAAATAACATTTGACTGCAATAATAGCGTAGGCAATAAAATTTATCAAATATACAAAAGGATTACAGCTCGCTCGCTGTGCATATATATAAATCTGGGTGGGTTTAAAATTGTCAAAAACAAAAAAAAATGAAAGTCGAAAAGAGCAGCCCCGTCTGGGCAAACAAAGCGATGCAGTAGCTGGGCAGAAAATGTTGCCGCTTCTTGGACATCCCTGATAGCTACTAATCTGAGGATTTACATGCGCCGGCAATTATGGCAATATGTTCGCTTGTCTCTTGCTGGCGTTTGACTGTTTTTTAAAAAAGAACATTACTGAAATTTAATTCAATTAACAGTCGTAAAAACATTTGTTGCTTCGCTTCAGTTTTCAAAACAAATCGACCGTCCAATGGGGCAGAATATAAAAATTGCTACATTCGAACAGTTCTCTTTTTATGATGGTCAGGTGTTGTCAATGGCCTGGAAACAAACAAACATTGGTGCCTGTCTATAGAAAAGCCATTGCAGTGGCGGCATAAAAAGAAATGGCCATAAAGGAGCCACAATATGGCCAGTTAAGAGTCGACTAGTCGTCGGCTTGAAAGCTGACAGAATCAGCAAACACTGGGGAAAAGACGCCTTAAAACGTACTTATTATCAGCTTGGTCAGATTGATTAACGAGCCAACTGTTTAAACTAAAAAGTTTATTGTTCGAGCTTTAATCTTGTGTATTCTAGCCTATAAAAGACGCTAATAACTCTAGCCGAAAATCTTATTAGATCCACAAACAGGACCGTAAATTAAAAAAATGTTTAGGGGGAGTAAGACATATTAACACTTACGAGCTTTAAGTCACATAATTGAGTATTTATTTACAATTCTGATATTCAAGCTTTAATGTGCTTTCGAAGTTACTTTTCATGTTTTTTGTGAAATATTGAAATCTAGTAAAGGAAAGAGTTGTTAATTAAATTTCTTGCTATATACTCCAAATAAGTATCTTATGGAGGGTTTCTGCTTAAAAGCAAGCAATCAACTACGTTGCGCCTTTCCAGACTCGCAACGCTTATCAATATTGTTTGCAATCAAAATTTTCACTTCAATTTCATGCTATCCAAGCGCAGGCCCGGAAGTGAGAGGGGCCCTTAACAGCAGCGACAACAACAACAATTAAGCAAATAAAAATTGTATTTAGCTGCAATTTGTGGCCATCAATCAAAATGGCAGCTCTTCACTCAAAACACAAACCCTTAGAGCGACAGAAAAAAAAGCCAGCTCAGCACCGTAACTTTTGCCACATGGTCACATCGGGCCACTCATATACCATTTTTTCTTCTATCTGTTTTTTTTAACAACTTTACCTGATGAAGCAGCACCAGCATAAAACATAGCACCAAGAGGTGGCTGGAGAGGAGCGGCAGGCGGTGTCATTGCTGCTTTCATCAAAACCAATTAGGATTTTCTGCTTGAGTCAGCGGGTGCTGGCTGAGTGGAAAATTGCGCTGGTTTTTCTCACACACACAATTTTGCTTTTTCTTTTTTATTTTTTGTCGTTCACTCTCTCTGCAGTCACATCAATTTGCCATCATGCAAACGTTGCTATTCAGTTTTTTCTGTCGTTTTTTGGCCCAAACTTCAACAACTTGCTAAATGATACGTGAAAATGACAGTTGACGAGATCGATGACGTTAGTTTTGCAAGCTATAGCTCATGATGATGATGATGATGATGATGACGATGATGTGGTTGTTGATGATGCTGCTTCGATTGAGCAATGTACCTTGACAAATTGACACATTGCTGCAGGGATATTGAAATTGGCCAGACTGTGATTTATGCCCTGTCCCAAAAGTTGCAGCAACTTTTTAGTTTTATATATATATACAGATATATTCGTTGCGTTTCTCACGCTGCCAACTTTTAGTTACAGCTCAATCAGCGACTTCGCCTCATGCGATTTCAATTAACTGGCGCAACTAATTCGATTAAGGCAATTGCCGAGCAAATAAATGCGCATTAAATTGGCTCGTGGCGAACTTTTTCCCACCCACTTGTTAGTTGCACAGTTTCCCACCAAAAACAAACAAAATATTGCAGTTGAAATTTTGCGGCCATTTAGGCCCAGTTTATGCATACGAGCTGCGCGTGGCCACATTTAGTTACGGGCCCGAAGCGGACCGTAGCAGGCAGACAGACAGACAGGCCATAAATTGCAACCCCAGTGAATTGTGCGTTGATTTAAGTACAAATGTGGCAATGCGGCAACAAGCGCCAAAGCGTTGCATGAAATGCGCAAATTTGTAGATGGTTTAATTACCTGAACATGCCAGTCGAAATGTTGGCTGGTGGGAAACTACCAAAAAAAACCAGTGCAACTTAAAGCACAAAACGAATCTTTAAATAAGTCGGCAACAAAACAAATAAAAGAAATTCTCATCAAAATTCTGGTAACGTTTGCACAGCGCGTTCTGTGCTTTTGTCATTTGTAGAGTCTGCCATTGTCCATGTCTTATGTATCTGTATCTGTGTATTTGTAGCTGAGTATCTGTATCTTTAGCTGAGTATCTGTGTGCGCTGCGCAAACTTCAGCAATAAATTACAAAGTTGCCATTTTGTTTTTTATCTACTTGCTCTTCGCTTTTGTTTTCGCTTTTCCTTTTTTTTTATTTTTTGTTCTTTTGTTTGCAAAATAATTTTGATTTATTTTTTGTGTCCTCTGCCCGCTCAACTTGCTTTTGCTGTGTACTGGTTTTTTTTTGGGGGTGGCACGACAAGTTTATTTATATAAAGCTCTCCATTAAAAAGAAAGGCAACACCAACAACACCAACAATAACAACAACAACAACAACCAGTATGGCAGCAGTATTCATGTATATTTGTATTTATAATTACTGCACATGCGTATTACGCAGCGCCCTTTAAGCTGTGGGGACTGACTGGGGCTGGGGGCTGCATTTTGGGGGAGTTTTTCGCACACGCGACGCACACAGACGGATACATAAATTTTCAAGTTGGCGGCAATATAATAAATTATGCGGCACGGCGACGCAATAAAAGAAAATGGCTGCCACTGCTGGCTGCGTCTGTCGCAGGCTTTTAAAACTTTAACTAACTTTCCAGAAACTGGCATCCGTACCCGTATTCACCCCTTGCCTCTACCATTTACTTGCTTTGCCTTTGCAGGTGTGGTTCAAGAACCGACGGGCCAAGTGGCGCAAGCGCGAGCGGAACGCGATGAACGCGGCTGTGGCAGCGGCGGATTTCAAGTCGGGCTTTGGCACACAGTTCATGCAGCCGTTTGCAGATGATTCGCTGTACTCATCGTATCCGTACAACAATTGGACCAAGGTGCCGTCGCCGCTGGGCACCAAGCCGTTCCCCTGGCCGGTCAATCCGCTCGGCTCGATGGTGACCAGCAATCATCACCAGAACTCGGTTAACTGCTTCAATACGGGCGCCAGCGGTGTGGCGGTGAGCATGAACAATTCGATGCTGCCGGGCACAATGGGCTCCACGCTGACCAACACGAATGTGGGCGTGGGCGTGGGAGCTGCGCCCTGTCCGTACACAACACCCGCCAATCCGTATATGTATCGTGCCGCCGCGGAGCCCTGCATGAGCAGCAGCATGTCCTCGAGCATTGCCACATTGCGTTTGAAGGCGAAGCAGCACGCCACAGGCTTTGGCAGCCCCTATTCGGCGCCATCGCCAGTGTCGCGCTCCAACTCCGCCGGCCTGTCCGCCTGCCAGTACGGCGTCACAGATGTTGTCTGAGAAAACGCACTCGGTGCTCTGCTCAATCAGCACCAGCACCACTTGCAGCATTTCTCCGGCCAGCACAATGGCAATGCCATGCAGCAGCATCTGACCGGCAACGGTGGCAACAACAACATGTTGCACGGTCACCACCACCACAACAACAACAACAACAATAATAATAACAACAACTTGCTGCTGGATCATAGCGATTTGGGCTTGGGCTCCGGCGGAGGCGGCACCGATGACGGCGGCACAGTGTCCCACAATGATGACAACAATAAATCGCCCTTGGGCACCAATGGGTTAATGTCAGCTGCCACAGCTGGCGGCGGCGCCTCCAGCGGCAATGAAAACGGCGACGATGTGGACGAGGAGGTCATCGATTGAGCGATTGCTAACTAAGTATATACAAACCTATAAATATATTTAAATAAAATATTTAAACCAACGTACTTATAACATAAATAATTAACGATTTGTTATTGTAAAACTGCATAAATCAGCCAAAAAAAAAAAAAAAGAATTGCATAAAAAAAATAATAATAGCATAAGGCGTATTTAATTAAATTTTAGATGAAATAAAAAAAATAAATAAAAAGCAGCAACAGCAAATAAAATACAACTTTTTTGAAGAACAATAATTAAATTTATAAAAAAAACATATGCAAAAAATTCTGAAAGGCCGACTTTGTCTGCAGTTTTAATTAGTTGGCATTAAGCGCCAGTCAGAAAGGCAGAAAAATTAATTACAAATTGATAAATGTGTTTTATATTTTGCATTTCTGCATTGAGATTAAATGCCAATTATGTTCAGTAAACAAAAACGAAAAAAAAATAATGTATAATGTTAAGTGTTTTGTACATAAAAAGCAAATATTTAGCTATAGGCAGCAAGCTCTATATATAAGACGTAGTTCGCTCTTAACTGAAGAACTAATTAGCTGTACTTACAAATAGCAAAAAGTTAAAGTTGTCTGCAAATACTTTCGAAACAGAAAAACTAAATCTTTGCCCACTGTGCAGCAGTTAAAAATAAATATAAGAAAAATAAAAAATCAAAGAAAACTTCGCCTAAACTTTTCTAGTTTGGCAGCACATATACCAAATATTAATAAATAAATAAATATATATATAAAAATATATATATATATATACAAAGAAAACGTATCAAGATCAAGTCAAAATGTATTGTAAACAAAACTATATCAAAACCCGTAGCAATTTTTAAGGAGTTGTCTAGTCGTATAAACAACAACAGAGATAAATCAACAAAACATAGATGAACAAAATAAAAAACTACTTAAAGAAAAACAATTTATAAATAAATATAAATATATTTAATAATTGTACACTTAACATTACTAGTTATAGAAATTAAATCAAACCAAAAAAAAACCAATAAAAATTATGAAAAAAACGTCGTAAACAATTGTATTTGGCCAGCATATAATTTCTATTCATGCATAATTAATTATTAATTATTACTTGCAGCTAACAAATGAGTTTTCGAAAATGCAAAATTAAAAAATCAAACCGTAATTTATGCGCAAAACCTGCAGCCAAGTTATAATAGGCCACAAAACGTATAATGGGAATGAATCTGTCCTTGGCCATTGGACCCTGGAGACTGGCCTTGCGGTTGGCAAGTGTTTAATTTTAGCAGGAAGATGGTGCGTGGACTGGTGCAGAATATACCATCCATCAATTTATTCATTACAATGAAATTATGTCGAATTTATATGCACCCCACCGACCGCCGACCGGCAAATGACAAACGCCCCCCAACCCCCGAACCAAGCGAAGTTGGCCTTTTGTGCGGCGGGGTGGCACAAAATCACCGCACAATAAAAATAATAATAAAAGGACATGCCACTGCTGCTGTTGTTGTTTCTATTCTCATTCCTACTGTTGTTCTTGCTGTTTTTGTTGTCCTATGCAAAATGTCCAAATGGCATTGTCAGCCATGGGGGGTGGTTGCTCGCCTTTGGCCCATCATAGAGGGGTGGGCATCAAATTTGAATTTCATATGCTGGCTGCCGCTTCACTTGCCGCTGATTGAAGGCAGGCTAATAAAGTGCCAGGGGGAGATGAAGCGGAGACGCGGATGAAGAAAGAAACCCCGCTGTGTTAAGCGTCGTTCAATGCAGGCGGGCTGCGGGGGGGATGACTGTGGGGGCAACCATTTGATTTATTTTATTTCCCATTCCGCCCGCTGTTAATGTTTTAATAAGATTGATTTTATTGCGACCGCTCGTCGCCCTATGCGTGGGTGGCTCCGTGCCAAAGCCAAAGGGTTAATAAGTCGCCTGCCCGCTGTTTAAGAACTTTATTAGTGCCCTGCGCCCTAGCCCCAGCCCCCGGCCCCCGGCCCCGCCCCATAGTCGTTCTATCCATGGGCAATTGCAATTGCCATGCACGAAATTAGCAATTAAATTGCTTGAATGCACAGCCCAACGGAGCATGGATAGTTAGGATGAGCAGCTGAAGAAGTGCTTAGGGTGTTTGCGATTCTGTACAGAGCCAACAACTAAACTCTGAGCAAGTTTCGGCAACTACTTGGAGCTGAGTGAAGCCTGGGCACGTTATCAGAAGCGCCACACCCGGCAGCATGAATGCATGACATTATTCTTTGGCAATGCCTAATTAACTTTTTGGCGTAATTAATGCCAACTCTAATTATTGTTAATCATGCTCAGTCTGGCACAAGCAGCAATATATATGAGCTGCAATTAAAATCAGCAACATGCCAACTCAAACACGTTCATACATATTTACAGCGAACAATATTTGTGTGTACGCTTAGCATCTAACTACAACAACCAATGACACTAGCCGAAAGTGGGACTTAAACATTAAATGAATCTGAAAGTTTTAAAATTTCAAATTTTAATGTAGTGTTTGCTTCTGAAAATTAATAAAGCGAAATTGTTTAAGAAATAATATAAAGTATTAAAGTTAATGTATTAAATGTGATACAAATTTAGATTACTTCTTTTCTTTAAGCTTTAAGCTAACTTTTTATAGAAATTTTTGTTAAAAAAAATTGCAAATTTTTCATGCATGCGAATTGGTTCAGTTTTGATTAGATTGAACACTTAAAATTTGGCATTAACAAAAAAGTTAACAAGAGAAAATTCATATTTTAATGCCAGCAATCGATTAAACCTTAAAATCCAACATTTAGAATTTAAATATAATAAGAAAATGAAAAAAAAACAAATTTAATGTTATAATATACGTATGTACATTTTAATGCTAAACCAGCATAGTATACAAACCATGACCAAACAGGTTTACCTTTTATAAATAGCTTCAGATTAATTCAATGACAGCAGACCCTTTACAAAAGACTTGGGAATTGAGATTGCCCTTAAGCTTTCATATGCTTTTACAGCAATACCACTTGTGCCACTTTCAGCTAGTGTCATTTGACTAAAAACGATGAATATTCATGCGTATATAAGGATGTATGTCAGTGTGTTTGTATGTAATCATATGTTTGTAAGCTGCGCCATCTTGAAATATACTCAAGACAACGCACGCACAACAGAAAAGCAACGCCGAACACTGTCAGCCATTATTTGCCTGCCAACCTTCTGATTCCGGTTTTTTGCCCCAATCCGCACGCTCCGTCTCGCTGAGCAATCAGACAACCAGGCAGATGGAGCTGCTGCTCAGCATCAGCATCAGGCTCGACTCGTTGGCATCATTCTCCATCATTTAGTTTGTCAGTCTGCGGCAGCTTCATCATTATTATTTCAGTTTGTTGTTGTTGCTGTTGTTGTTGCTTGTTTCGTATTGTGTGTTGTACATAGAAACTCGTCATCGTCATGATGATAGAAGACTTGCCCGTTGTTGCTTTTGCTGTACTTTTCCCTTAGGTACTTGTCTTTCTTAACTCATTGCGTTGGCCATAAATCTTTGGCGCTCTTATCTTGCCACGCACAGTTTGGCGCCCTGACTTTGGCTTTGTGTTGTGCCTGCGACTAGGCCTGGTTAAATGTATGGCACCTGCTTAGCCAAGTCATTAGAAAGTTGCTATCTAATGAGCGACCATCGCCAACTTGGGCCAGCTGAAATTTCAATTTGCAACACTTTTTACGATCCATTGCAGCAGTGGCAGCATCGGCTTTAGGGCTCATTAAATGCAAATGAAATATGAGCCAAAAGCCAAAATAATTCGCAACTTATAAACATGGGGCCCCAAATAAACGAACATGGCTCAAGGCATTACAAACTGGAACTGGACCGGTCCGGTCTCCAAGCACATGAATATATGTTGCCTTTTATGGCACAAAAAGGGCGCACATAAAACACGACACCATTTTGTTGCTGCTTATTGTTGTTTTGTTGTTGCGTTTGCTATTCTGGGGCCGCTTTATTTATTTCAAATTTACTTTTGGCCATTTTATGTTGGCAAATTTTGACCTAAAAATCATAAAAGTTGTAATCAAAATGCAGCCGCGCACACAATTTATGACCAAAGCTAGCAGAAAACAATATGAATGCGATACAGAGAGAGAGAGAGAGAGGGAGAGGGAGAGAGAGAGAGAAAGAGGATAAGAGGGGGGGAAAGCAAGTTCTAATAACGTCTAAGCGCAAGTCCGGTCCGGAAGCAAGCAGCTCGAAGCTTGCGGCTCAGCGCTTATGGCTTTTTAATGGTGCCGTGTGTCGGTTTTGTGGCAAATAAAATGGCGCACATTAAAAGCATGTTACGAGAAGCCGGCACCAGGAACCAGGCACCAGGCACCAGGCATATAGGACTACAGGAGCGAGCAATTGCATTGGCTGGCTGTGGGGCCCACTTGGCGTACTATATTGAGGTCATGCATGGCAGCGTTGGGTAAATAAAAAATACATAAAAAATATTTTACGAGTTGAGGCAAATGCTAAAGTAGGACTAAGTCAAGGAATTGCAATAAAAATGGCGGCAAAATAAAATTGACAA
This sequence comes from Drosophila micromelanica, assembly GCA_004143825.1. Classification (NCBI taxonomy): domain Eukaryota; kingdom Metazoa; phylum Arthropoda; class Insecta; order Diptera; family Drosophilidae; genus Drosophila; species Drosophila micromelanica. Next base: position 68,703 of record SCDY01000619.1, read on the forward strand.
TATTGTCATGTGCGCCAATTTAATAGAGAAAGGCAGAGAGAGAGAGAGAGAGAGAGAGAGAGAGTTTGAGAGAGGGAAATGAGAAATAAAATGAGTAAATTTTAATTTACTTAAAAGGCATAAATAAAAATCATTTGAAAACGGCATTGCCATATTACAGTCTACTCATCTAACCAAGACAGGAGACGAGTCCCCGCCTGCCCCTCATGCTGCTGCATGCTGAGTGTGGAGCCAATGATTATTCTGGGTTTTGTCATTTCAATTCGCATTATCCTTTGCACTTATTTTACTACTTTGTACGCTGTGCTCCTTCCACTCCCCCTCTTGCTTGTGCCATCCAATTTATACAGATCTAAATGTTGCTATGTTTGTGTGGGTGTATGTGTGTGTGTGCTGGGGTGTGTTTGCGTAATGGCGGGTGTGTAGTCGTCGTTGTCGTTGTCGTTGCCGTTGCCGTCTGCCGAGTAACTCGCATTGTCATTGTGCAAATAAAATATGTCACGACTCGCCCACTCCAGAACTGCGTGCCCACTGCCCTGACAGTGCTTTGTGAGCGGTGGCTCGCCCCCCGCACCCCACCGCACCGCACTGTGCCGAAACTGAAACCGAAACACGCCCCCTTGCCATTTGTATGTGTGTGTGTGAGTGTGGGTCTCTATCTAACCTTTTGCTACCCACTGTAGTCATTGTACACCACACACAATGAGCCACACTATCGGCTGGTTGTTTCTCTTCCTATATAGCAATGAAAATCGCTTTTATATAAACTTGAATGAGCGCAGCGAATGTAAATTGGATAGAGAAATAGCTACAATTTAACAAACATAGTGCGGCCCCGAAATAAGCACAAGTATTGGAAAGCTGCAATAAAGATCGTTGCACGACTATATTTCAATATTAATGGACGGTCAGAAATCTGGAATATAAGATTTTAAAAGTTTTCACATTATTTCATATTATTTCTATACATATTATTTTTCAGTAATATTTATCTCAAAAAATTGAAACTTAAATTTATCATAAAATTAACAATATTATTTTAATTCAAAATTTTTTCTATATTTTATTTATTTCCTCTCTTTAGTTTTTGCTACCCTGATTTTCTCCCCATTTTTACCCCTCATCTTTATTATTTCCATTTGGCATTCGCTTTTCACCTTCCACCTAAAACTAAACAAAAGCTAAAATCCAAATCCATGATTTCAGCTACCAAATCCTTTTGAAAGCTGCAACCAGGTGAAAAATAACGAAATATGTTTTTATTTTCTGCCTTTTTTTTGCGCTTTTTCTTTATTTCTTATTTCATATTGTAAATTTTTATAAAATGTTTTGCGAAAACTAAACTGACACACCAATGCAAACACACACACACACACACAGAGAGACACACGTGCATAGAATGGCATTTGGGGTAACTGTAAAAGACATTTTCCACTCGTTTGCTTGTAGGTGTGTGCAAGTTTGTGTGTGTGTGTGTGTGTGTGTGTGTGTGTATCGAGTGCTTTTTGGCTAAATGCGAAATCGATTGGAAAACAATTTCCAATTTTTAAAGAATTATCGCCGCCATATTCGCGCGTGCTATACTAAATCACACATAAGCAACCTCTAAATCTGCTACCCAGCACACTAACACACACACACACACACACACACGCACACACACACACACACACACACGCATTGCAAACCTTTTGGCGCAGCTTTTCCTTTTTGGCTCGTTTATTTCTTTTTTATTTCGCTGCTCCTCATGGCAATATTTTACATTTCATTTTCTGCGCGGTTTGGCTTTGGCTGCATGGCTGACTGCGTCTTTGTCTGTATGTGTGTGTATGTGTGTGTTTGCGTTATCTTTACCGCAATAGCAGCATTACATACCCCAGCGCATATTCATATACTTATATAGTTATATATATATATATACATTTATATAGACAGCCCGCAGCCATTTGCTTTTATATTCCTTTGGGTTATTGCACCTTTGACTTTGAGTTGTTGCGAATTTTTTTTCGGGCCACGTTTTTGTTGTCACCCAGGACGAACCAACCCCCCAGTTATTGTGGCAATCCTTCGCCGAGCAGAAGCTAAGCAACCATTTCACATGTGCCATTTATTGTTATTTCTTTTTAACCAAGCGAGTGGCAAAGCTGAAAGCAGCCGCAAGTATTTCCTAATCAGATTTTAACTACTATGTAATGGGATTCTGAGAGTTTCGCATCGTTTTGTGCATGTGTCTGTCGTAGTCGGTTTTGTGGACGCGAGTGGATGCGTGTGGCAGCAAGGTGCCAAATCGTAATTTACATGGATTTCGTTGAGATACCCAACGAATTGAATTGAAAGCCAGAGCAAAGCTACCGCTAATGTATTGTAGATTATAGCAAATCCCGCACAGTTTTTATGCCACACGCATGTCCATTAACATCTGGATTGATGCCGCGGCGCCGCCACTTCAGGTTCTTCCGGATTCCATCTGGCAGCCTATACGACGGTGCTGCTTGGTGAGCTCCTGGGACTGAAACGCACATACCTGGCCAGGCGACGCTTACGCAGGCACAGCCGCACCTCGAACACAACATTCAGGAGCACTACGATTATCATGAGTGCTATTACAACGGCGGCAAAGATCAGCAGGAACCAGTGAAAGTAGCAGGACATGGTCGCTGGTCGCTGCAGCCAGCCATTCCAGCTGCTGGTGCATTGCTCCGCCACACATCGCCCAATCGCATTCCGAACACAGCCCTTGGCACAACAGCCATTGGCACTAGTCTGTCCACAGGCGGTCAATCCCGAGCTCGCCTCCCTGCAGTTAACTCTCTGCCCCAACACGGGCAACACCAGCTGACCCAGCACCAAGCAAGTCAACAGAAAGCCCATCATAATGCCGGATGTAAGCTGCAAGATATCGCCAATATGTTGTGGAAAGAGCTGTTCTCCTCAGTTAGTTAACTATGATAGTGTTGTGTGGCTGGTTTGGCTACTCAACAATCCTCAATTTAGAAGTAAACCGAAAAGGAATTATTTTGTAGTAGTTATAAAATATGTTCAAGGCTAGCTGAAATAAATGTACAAGCGCTCCGAAAATTGTAATCCGCTTCAATGTGGCAGTTAGATTCGAAAACACATTTTGAAATTGTAGCAAAAAATATGTCAATTCAGACTTGTATAAAAACTAAAACGATCATAATAGCTCTGTTAAAATTGAACACATTTTGATCTTGATCGATAATGCATTTCAATCTGGAAACACAATTTTAGCTGAAAATGTATGTTGAAAATATACCCAAAACTTTTATAAAGATTTAAATAATATATAGTAATAATAATAATGGCTTACCATCAAATTCATGAGGAAATTGGATCGAAATTATAAAATCATAATTATTGTCAAAACTGATAATAATTTAATTAGGAATAATGTTTTGTTAATTTTTAGGCATTTCGATCTTCGAAATATAAATGAATGACATTTCCATTGCTTGCCATGTAAATCAAAAATTAACCGATTTTAAAGGAATACATTTTTGTTTATGATTTTGCAACTATACTTACTAATGAAATCTCAATTTCGCAACCCGTAGACGAATACTAATATTGGAAGTGCGCAGCGCAGGAAAACCAAATCAACATTACAAAGTGATTTTAATGTAATTCGTGATTTCGCATAATTATGAAGTAAATAATTAAAATTTGTGTCTACATAACCAAAATGAAAACATGAAAATTTAATACCGCCCAACACTCGATGCCAGGTGCATTGGGCAATTACAGCTGGACTTATGGCTGCTTATGTGCACTTCCTAACCCTATTGCTACCCCTGTCCGTGCCCCTGCCCCTGCCCCTTGTCGTTGCACCGATGGCACCTGCAAATAACTAATGCGTAAATATTAGCAAACGGCCGAAATGTGGCGACCCCACCCAACCCTTTGTAAACGTGAAACATATAAATTTGAGTCCCATATGCAATGTCCGACTGTGTTGCTGTGTTGTGTAATAAGCAATCAATTATTATTATTGAATTTAGGCGCGGTTTGTGGCAGGGGCGTGGCAGGTGTCTGGACATCGGTTGGTCAGCGCTACTAATGCGCCTAATGAGAATTTAAGCATTTGCACCATCTTTCCCCCCAATGCGAATGGATTTGTTAAGCACACATAACCTCACTTGCGCGCACACATAACCTCACTTATGCGAACGAGGTACAGTTGCGTAAATACCATTACATTTGAGCTCATTTAGCGACGGGTTTTGGTTTAAAATTAGCTAAAAGTATATAAATCTGTGTTTCATTGGCTTTGCCCCTCTTTGCAATGGTAAAGTACAGATTTAGGAGATAGAGGTTGTTGGAAGGAATTTTTTCATATACCGTGATCAAATATTAAATAAAATAAAGTCATTGTATAGTATATGTAAGAAACTAATATTAATGCATTATATTAAAAATCATAGAATAATTATTAGTTAGTTAAGTAATGTTTTTAAAATAAGTTTTATACATATTTCTTATTTATAAGGAACATCACCGTTTTTATACCCTAAAACCCATTGAAAATGGGTAAAAAGGATATAAGGTTGAGACCTATCCTTATATGGGAACACTAGGGAATATATTCGAAAATTTTTGACATGAATTTCGCCCAAAAATTTTATTTTACACTGAAATGTAGAATTCATCTAGACACCGAATCATGAACAAAAAGACTATCCTCATCAAAATCGGTTGAGTTTTGGCAAAGTTACGACTGGGGAAAGTTGAGACCTATCCTTATATCGGAACACTAGGGTATATATTCGAAAATTTTTGACATGAATTTGGACCAAAAATTTTATTTTTAAACTGAAATGTAGAATTCATTTACACACCGAACCATGAACAAAAAGACCAACCT